>CABHPH010114027.1:24411-53556 GCA_902168325.1 Peromyscus nudipes
CACACACACACACACACACACACTGGCATTTTATTCAGTCTTAAAGTAAAATGAAAAGACAACATCTGCAGGAAAATGAATGGAATGGGAAATCAATTATGTGAAACAAAATAAGCCGGACTTAAGACGACAAATACCACACTTTCCCTCATATGTGGAACCTACAATTAAATTTCGGTACGTGTGTAATGAAACGAGAGAGGAGATCACATGAAGGGAGGAAGAGATCGTAAGGGGGAGTTTGAGTGTGGAGAATGAGAGGTAATGGGAAAAAGGGAAGAAAAGAGCAAAGGGACCAGCCAGAGGGAAGCAGGAGGATGGTGACAGAGGGAAACAAATAACAAAATATTATGAAAACTTCACAGAGAAACACATTGCTTTGTTCGCTGACTTAAAATTAAGTAAATAAAATACAAAAAGTGTCAAGAAAAGTTGTAATATTTCCCTTTTATATTTAATACTTTTCTGGTGAATTTTATTCACTTCAACTTTGTAAAAAGGAAATGAAAAAATTCATTTCAACTAATAAAAATATGTAATTCCTTTTTTCATTAAAAGTGAATAATTCATTTGTGTACATATTATTTTTTATTTTCTCCACCAGCTTCTTAGGGAAATAATCGAATTATTGAAAGGTATTCTCTACACCACCTTACTATAAGCATAGCTCAGTGCAATCTTATATACTTTAGAGCCTAAGAATGTATGTATCTTGGAATAGGAATGGGGTTTATTTTAATCCTGGGTATATTAATTTGACCACTGGAAAGGAGTGTATTGTTTATTTAATTTCTTTATTAATATATGAACACTTAAAAACTATACATATTTCATATTTAGAAGCTGGTGTGTTTGGAGATAGGTATTTCCCCTTTTATTCAAAGGCAGTAACTTATTGGTCACCTCCAGAAAATCTCCTCCTGTTTGTTGTTTCTCGGACTTGTGATCTTTCTCCCTAGAAAAATTTTTGATACATTTATAGATTTAGAGATGTTGGCAGAGCCCAAGATGGAGGTTTAATCAATAAGTAACTTTTCTTTTTACTTCTCTTTTCTTTCTTTCTCTCTCCCTTCCACTCATCCCTCCATCCTTCCTTTCTTTTTTCAATCTTTCTTTTCATTCTGGTATCATATTCCTGATGACCCAAATGAGGTAGGTGAGCACCTAGAATCTACCAGCTATGGACAGTAGGCTAGAAGTTACCATAGAAACAGCATTGCTCCCATGTGATGGTACAAGAGAGAGACAGCTCTGGGGAAAGTAGAAATGTTCTAGAAAAGGACAAGGGGAATTATTGGCCATCCAATCAAATAAAGAACTTATTCACCAAGTTAAAACAAAATGAAAAGCTCAGAAGCAGGAACTACAAATAACTAGGGAAATAAGCTGATTTTTATTATCTTTCCCTTTCTCTGTGATTTAGTTAAAATGTCTTGTTGGCATGCTAAGTGATATGGAACAGATGATGAGCAAAGAGATAGGATATCCTGAACTATGGGTAATTTATGGCTAAATATGCAAAAACTAACATCCAGCAATTTTATTAAAAAGTATTCATTGAAATGCTAAAAATTATTAAATGCCCCAGGACAATACTGCTTGAAAAAAAATCAGCATACTACAGCCCTCTCCTGGAGAGTCATGATATACACTTGAGTTCTAATTTCTAAGATAACATTTTCTTTAAATAATAGGAAATTGTTCATGTTCTGTGCTTCTTCCCTTCTAATGGTTTTTCAATTTACTGTTTTCTAGGCATCAGTTTATGTGAGCTCTATGAGTGATCTCAAGTGTTTAATACATTTAAGCCCCCAGTGTTGCTTAAATGTAGAATTGTGTGTTGGACCACCGGACACTTTCCAGAGAGGGTTGAGTAGGCCTGGGAACCTAAAAGTTAGTGTTGGTTTAGGAAGAAATCTATAGCTTCATCATGAGTCAGCCCCTGGTTAGACTCTAACAAAACTGATCTTATTCAATGTTTTGAATACTTTCCTGTTCTCTTTTCACTTCCAGAGCAACTAGGATTTTGGAGAAATTTGATGCAACTTATCAAAGGAATGTTAAACCACTTGAGGTAAGAGCTAAAGTATACCCAGCTAGGTTTCTATGGTTAGAAAATTTTTTCTTTCATTCACAAAGATTTTGTAATACTAACATAGAACTTTGTTAAATCTTTATTATATTGATCTCTTCTAATAAATAGTAAATCATGATATCTAATAAATAGTATCGAAAACTATCAGATAAATAGTAAATCACAGGTCGATTCAGGACTAATGTAATCATTCAAAGTCAAAATTTTTATTAAACTCCAAATTCATCTTCTCTAAAAGTTTATTTCTTAAAAACTTAAAAAATCCTTGACATGGAAAGTGGCATCTGTTAGTCAGGCCTCCCACATGGAGCAAGGCATCTCAGTAGAAAACATGTTGAAATGACGTCTGCATTTTCACAGGAAACTAAGAACTAATATGTTTTACAAAGAAAGGGGATTGGGAGTCGGCTTTTTCCAGGACAGCTAGAGTTACTAGGTGGTTTTACACTGGCTTTAAAGTGATGCTGGGCTAGTCGTTTCTCCAGTACTGGTGTTTGGACGAAATGTCACCGTGAGTCACCAAGAACAGAGAAAGATCTCAGTGACTGTGGGTACACACCTTGCCAGGTTATTTCGAGTATGTCATTTGTATCAAAGGGTCATGGGGCTATCCCACATTGCAGCTATGCATTATGAGAAATTTAAAGGGAAGTTTTTGAAGATTAAAGATCGGAAAATCCCTAGTCCTTCCTTTGCAATGGGAAAAAAAAAACCATGTAACTGATAAAATAAATAAAGGATATATCTAAACAGAACTTACAAATAAGTCATTGCTGTGTGTGTAAATCATGCCCATGTAGATGCTCTGAGAGGAAGAGATGCAGAAGGAAGAAATAGGGAATTATTTCTACACATGATACACTTGTAGTCTATTACAAAAAGGGAAACTTTTCTTATAATCTCTTTCTTTCTTTTATTGAAAATAGATTCTTTTCTCACATAACATATCCCAGTAAGTTTTCCTTCCCTCTACTCCTCCCAGTTCCTCCCTGTTCCCCCTCCACTCCCTTTCTGTTTCTCACTAGAAAAGAACAGACTTCTAAGACATAATATTAAAATATAACAAAATAAAATATACGATAAAAGACAAGTTAGACGAGATAAATAAATGGAAGGAAATCATTTGCACTCATTTGCACACTCAGGAATTCCATACAAACACTAAACTGGAAGCCATAATGTAAGTGCAGAGACCTGGTGCAGACCCACGCAGGCCCTATGCATGCTGCTTCAGTCTGAGTTCATATGAGCTTTGCTCATGTTGATTTAGAGGACCTTGTTTTCTTGGTGTCCTCCATCCCCTTTGGCTCTTTCTGCCTCCTGTTCTGTAGGGTTCCCTGAGCTCTGAAGGGAGGGGTTTGATGGAGACATCCCATTTAGAGCTGAGTGTTTCAGGGTCTCTCACTCTCTGTGTAATGTCTGGCTGTGGTCTCTGTATTTGTATATTGTTGAAGGAGGAAACTTCTCTGATGACGGCTGAGCAAGACACTGATCTATGAGTATAGCAGAACATCACTACGAGTCGTTTTATCATTATGTTTTCTTGTTGGTTTTTGTGTTTTAATTTTAAATTAGACTAGTAGTATTTGGTTTTACTCTAGATCCCTGGGATATGTAGTCTCTGGTTCTTGGTCACCCAAGCAGTGTTGAATATGGACTCCATCTTATGGAGGCCTTGAGTCAAGTCAGATATTGGTTGGCTACTTCCACAAGATGTGTGATTGCATTCATCTTGAAGGCAGGACATCATTGCAGGTCAGAAGTTGTGTGGCTGGCTTGGTGTTTACACTTCTCTTTTGCTAGCATGCAAAGTACCTTCCTGTATCAAAGACATTGGGACATAGGGGTGAAGGCTCCGTGTAGGCACCAGGTCAACTTCTCCACTTCCAATGAGTTGTGTAGGTGTTGTCTTTAGCAATGAGGTCTTCTGTCAGTTTGTGGATAGCAACGTATTGTGTTGGCAACAGCCTGGGTTCTTTGAGGATTTCTACGGGGTCCCTTTAGCCAACAACTCATTAGATGTAACCCAGTCCTGGTACTGGAAGTGTCATTTGGTAACAAGAGATGTCCAGGTGGGGCTCTATCTCCTCCCATTATTTGGGGATTTCATTTAGATCTCCCTCATATACATATATATTTTAGGAAATTTCTACTGTATTAGATTTCCATACTACTCCTCAAATGCCATTTTTTAGCTGTCTCTTCCCATATTCCCTTCCTCAACCTACTCTCCTCTTCTCTCTCCACTTAATCCTCCCTTTCCAATGTGCCCATCCATCCACAACTGTTATCCTATTTCCCTTTCCTAACAAATTCTATCTGTACCCTCTAATCCCTTCCTCGATACATACTTTCTGTGATTCTATATATGGATTGTAGCTTAGGCTATCATTAACATCACATCTACTATCCACATATAAGTGAATACATACCATATTTGAATTTCTGGATCTGAAATACCTCACTTATGATGACTTTTTTTTAAGTTCAATCCATTTGCCTGCAAATGTCATGATGTCATTTTTGTAATGGCTGAGTAATACTCCATTGTGTAAATGTATCCCATTTTCCTTATCCATTCTTCTGTTGAGATACATCTAGGTTGTTTCCAATTTCTGACTATTATTAATAGAACAGCAATGAATATGGTTGAGCAAGTGTCTTTGTGGTAGGATGAAGCATCCTTTGGGTGTATGCCCAAAAGTGGTATAGCTAGGTCTGGAGATAGGTTGATTCCCATCTTCCTGAAGCCCTACCACACTGATTTCCATAGTGGCTGTACAAGTTTGCACTCCCACCAGCAGCGGATGAGTGATCCCCTTATTCCCCTTACTTCACATCCTTACCAGTGTGAGCTGTCACTTGGTTTATTGATCTTAGTCATTCTGACAGGTGTCATTCTGACAGATGAAATTTTAAAATAGTTTTTGATTTGCATTTCCCTGATAGCTAAGGATTTAGAACATTTCTTTAAGTGTTTCTTAGTCATTTGAGTTTCTTCTATTGAGAATTTTCTGTTTAGATCTGTACCCCGTTTTTTAAATTGGGTTGTTTTCTTGATACATACTTGAAATTTTCTTTATATATTTTAGATATTAGCCCTATATAAGGTGTGTAGTTGGTAAAAACACTTTCTCATGAGGTCCCATTTATTAATTGTTGATCTTAGTGCCTGTACTAAAGATGTTCTGTTCAGAAAGTCATCTCCTGTGCCAATGGGTTAACTTTCTCTTCTATCAGCTTCAGTGTATCTGGTTTTATGTTGAGGTCTTTGGTTCATTTGGAGTTGAATGTTGTGCAGGGTGATAAGTATGCAGCAAATTGGATACTTCTATGTGCAATCATCCAGTTTGACCAGCAACATTTGTTGAAGATGCTGTCTCTTCTCCAGTGTGTGTTTCTGGCTTCTTTATAAAAATTCAGGTGTCCATAGGCGTGTGGATTTACGTCTGGATCTTCAGTTAGATTCCATTGATCAATGTGTCTGTCTTTATGCCAATGCCATGCTGTTTTTATTATTATAGCTTTGTAGTACAACTTGAAATTGGGAATGGTGATACCTCCAGCAGTTATTCTATTGTTTAGGATTGTTTTAGCTATCTTGAGTATTTTTGTGTTTCCATATGAACCCGAAAATTGTCCTTCCAAGATCTGTGAAGCATGTTTACAAAGTAAGGGATTATGATTAAGAGCATACCTACCCAGTGCTGGAGATTCAGACAAATGTTGTTGATTGTTTATACAAAAGGATTTCCCTTGGGGGCTGATAAGATGGCTCAGGGAATAAAGATGCGAAACCTAACTTCTGAGTTTGATCCCTGGACCCACAGGGTGGAAGGAGATAACCAACTCATGCAGGCCGCCCTATGTTTTCCACAAGTTCCGCTCACAACACAAAACTAAATACATGGATGTAATAAAAAGTAAAAATAATTCCACTTTCCTGAAAACATTTTTTCTTGGTAAGAAAGATTTTCACCTTTCCTAAGAACTCCTTTTAATTGATAAACATTTTCTTGAATATCAGTCCAACATCATCCAAAGATAAGATAATCATTGGAGCCAGAGCCAGTTGAGGTCCTGTAGCCAAAAAATATGGGCTGAAAACAGAAAGTCAGAGATGCAGGCTGAGTCCTTCCTCTGTTGCTTGGTCTGTGACCTTGGATGACTTGCCTCTGTGAACTTACAATGTGATGTATTAGTAGGAAAGCAAGTATCATGGGAGAAATTATAATATTAAGGATTAAACAATAGACTTGCAAGTCTACAGTAAATTTAGAATATAGCAACTATCACTACTCCACTACCATTATTCTGATGGCGCTTCTTATCAATTTGTAATATTTTGGTTAAAATAACTGTGATAGTTTGAAAGAAAATGGCTCCCATAGAGAGTGGCACTATTAGGAGGTGTGGCTTTGTTAGAGTAGATGTGGCTGTTGGGGTATATTATTTTAAGGTGTGTTACTTTTGTTTATGTTGCACTTGTTTAACTCTGTGAAGCTGTATTACTGTGCCCCTCCAGAACACCTGATGGTCTAATAAAGAGCTGAGCAGCCAATAGCAAGGCAGGAGAAAGGATAGGCAGGGCTGGCAGGAAGAGAGAATATATAGAAGGAGAAATCTGGGAGGAAAAAGAAAAAGTAGCTGGAGAAAGAGGACATTGGGGCCAGCTACCCAGCTACACAGCAAGCCATGGAGTAAGAGTAAGATTTTCAGAAGTAAGAGAATGGGGAAAAGCCCAAAGGCAAAAGACAGACAGGATAATTTAAAGTTAAGGAAAGCTGGCTAGAAACAAGCCAAGCTAAGGCTGAACATTTATAAGCACAAATAAGCCTCCGTGTGTGTGTGTGTGTGTGTGTGTGTGTGTGTATGTGTGTGTGTGTGTATATGTGTGTGTGTGTGTGTGTGTGTGTGTGTGTGTGTGATTTATTTGGGAGTAGGGTGATGGTCCCCCAAAAGAGCAAAAACAAACAACATGTGACCTTGTTGCAGGAAGTCTTTTACTGTGGAGGCTGACTTTGAGGTCTCATAAACACTTAAGCCACATCCAGTGTAACATTTCACTTCCTGTTGCCTGAGGATCAAGATATAGAACTCTCAATTCCTTCTCCAGGGCCATGTCTACTTGCATGCCACAATGCTTTCTGCCATAATCATAATAGACTAAAGCTCTGAAACTGTAAGCCACCCACAATTAAATGCTTTCCTTTAAGCGTTTCCATGGTCATGGTGTCTCTTCACAGCAATAGAAACTGTAAGACAGGAGCTGGTACCAGGAGCAGGATTATTGCTATGATAGACTGGACCATAATTTGAAGAGGAAAAAGGAGAACCAGGAAGTAGAATGGAGCTTAGTCCTTTGTTCAAGGATATAAACAGATTAAGAAATGGAATAAACGGAGTGTTGACCTCAGGGCAAGATCCCACCCAGATAAGTTTCCAACTTATAAAAAGGAGTTAAAGAAAAACTTAGAGCCCAGTGTGGTAATGGATACCTTTCATCCCAGGACTCCAAGTGGCAGATCCAGGCAAATCTCTGAGTTTGAGGCCAGCCTGGTCTACAGATCCAGTTTCAGGACAGCCAAGCTTAGATACTGAAGGAAAACAAAAACAGGAAGCTGGAGAAAGTGTATTTGAATGAGGGGGCCATGTTCCATCCCAGCAAGCAGCAGAACTTGGCAGCTTTGGCCACATGCTTCTGGCTTTAGAATCAAGGATAGAAAAGGGGGCTATGGAATCTTCCTCCATGACTAAGGAAAACTGCTGAGGCCAGGCATGTGTTAAGGGTGTCCTTGAAGGCCTGGAGAAGCCATTGTGTGAAGCTATGAAGTTAAAGCCTGGATTGCCTTAGAAACCCCAAGATATTGGTGATGTCAGAGTCATGGAATACTTGTCAAGGAAAGCTGTGAACAGGGAGTAGAACCAGCCCAAGAGAGAGAAGTGTGTTCCAGTCAACAAAGAAGAAAGGAGTTGGAGATCTGAAGAATGTTTTGACATCAGACATTGAGATGCAGAGTTTGGAGTTTGCCCAGCTGGATTTCAGTTTTGTTTTGCTCCAGTATTTCCTTACTGTGCTCCCTTCCCTAGATTTTGTAATGGTAATGTATATCCTGTGCCATTATATGTTGGTAGTATATGATTTGCTTTTTTATTTTAATTTTACAGGGGATTACAGTTAAAAGATTTTATGAATCTCAGAAGAGACTTTGAACTTAAACTTTTAAATAAGTTTGAGACTGTTATGAACTATGGGACTTTTGCAATGCATTTTTGCACTATGATATGGCTGTAAGCCTGTGGGGGCCGGGGAGTGGAATGTGGTGGTTTGAAAGAAAACGGTCCCCATAGGGAATGCCACTATTAGGAGGTGTGGCTTTATTGGAGTGGGTGTGGCCTCGCTGGAAGAAGTATGCCACTGTGGAGGCTGACTCTGAGGTCTCATATATGTTCAAGCTCTTCCCTGTGTTACAGTTCACTTCCTGTTGCCTGAGAATCATGATATAGAACTCTCAGCTCCTTCTCCAGTGCTATGTCTGCCTACATGCCACCATCCTTCCAGTCATGACGATAATGGACTAAACCTCTGAAACTATAAGCCAGTCCCAATTAAACACTTTCCTTTAAGAGTTGCTGAGGTCATGGTGTCTCTCCACAGTCATATAAATGCTGACTCAGACAATAACACAAGATTTTTGATTTTGGAATTTTATGCTTGTCTGTTTTTGGTGGTAGAGATCACAACTTGAATTCAGAATCAATGAGTATACAATTCCCATCTTATTCTTTACAGAATGTTGCTTCCAAAGCTACATTGGAAGGAAAGTTCAGGAGAAAGGTTTATCTTCCTGATAGATAAGCAACTTGTACACCAGGGTTAGAGCCATCAGCGGATTTTGTTGTTTTCATGGTTACTTTTAACACCATGATGCTTAGCAACATACTTAAAAGAAATATGCTCTGCTTCCCTGCCAACATTTAGTCCTGTGCCTTCTAGTACAGTGAAATGAGATTTTAAAAAATAATATGAATAAAATTCGCCTTTGGTGCATCCCTTCTAGGTTCAAGAGGCAAGCAACAACAACAAAACTGGATTAGCCAATCAAATTAATCGTGTTCTAACGATAAGGCTGTTAACATCACATGGTGTTACTAGTGAATGCTCATGAAGAAAAGGTTACCAAACCATAATGTTAGATGAAAACAATCATTTTAAGTTAGTTTTGCCAAACACGTTGATGAATGTTGCCATAATAGACCATTATCTTCCTCTTTCTCCTTTCAAAGTGGCCAAGTCCATTAAACGTAGCCCCTACTGTAGTTTGACTCTAAACAGGACTAGTCATTCAGCCCTGCTTCTAAAAACCTTCAGTTGAGTCCAAACGTTCAAAATTAACCTCTTTAACCTTCTTACTGCTCACCTCACCATTTATAGACAAACTATTTCAAAATATAAACTCCTCGCTTTCCAAATAATAATCTTTTTTCCCTTTTTTAAATTGATTCTTTGAGAATTTCACATTATGTACCCCCAATCCTGCTAATCTTTCAGTTCTTCTACATCTGCCCCTCACTCTTGTAGTACCCTCCTAAAGAAAGCTTTAAAAAAGAATAAAATAAGATAAAAATAAACAAGTTTTTAATGAAAGGGAAAAAACTCCCCTCCTCTGTCTTTTCTGCCTCTCCATCACCTCTTTATTCATCTTAGTGGCACTGGGAGCTGCTGTGTGTCATGGAGTATGTCCTTTTGTCCAAACAGCAGTGCTTGCAAATGTTCATTATGTAATGTGTTGTAGGTCAGGTTCAAGGCCTCTGGCTTTGGGACACTGTAGCAGGAGTCTTAAAAGTTCTTATTAATAAAATCAAACCTGAGCCAGTTATTGGGGTGAACACTGGAAGGTCAGAGAGACAGAATAAGCCACAGTTATCTCGCCTCGCCAGATCCTCAGCTGGTCTTGTTTCCTCAGACTGGAGGCCTCTGAGTCCTCATCCAGAATGGGTCTCAGCTGAACTGCTGCTAGAAGCCTGAAAGCTTAACCAGGCCAAATGCTTAACCAGGCCAAATGCCTCTCCAGGCCAAATGCTTACCCAGGCCAAATGCCTCGAGTTTCTGGTCCTCACGCCTTATATACCTTTCTGCTTTCTACCACCACTCTCTGGGATTGAAGGCTTGCTTTCTGGGATTAAAGGCGTGAGTCACCATGCTTGAACACATGGATTTCTGCCTCTGGAATGCTAGGATTAAAGGCGTGTGCTACCACTGCCTAACCTCTGTTTAATATTGTGGCTGTTCCGTCTCTGACCCCAGATAAGTTTATTAAGGTACACAATATTTTGGGGAACACAATACCACCACATTTCAAAACTGGACTCCCACTGACATTGCTCTCTGATAGCCTGTTCTTGTCCCAAGTCATAGAGATCCTGCAGCTATAGTTCCATAGTATCAGTCCCTTCACATGCTCTAGCAGATCATAGATGGGGTAGATACTGGTGTGTGCCAACTCCAAGCCTTGGAAGTATGCTTGGGTGGCAGCTGAGTTGGTTGGTCCAGGCCACTGGGACTGCTCCTCTCAGGTGAGGGAAGAGCCAGGCCTGTGGGGTAGGGTGAGTTTTCTCAAGTGATGGGGAAGCTCTCCTATTATGGGCAGACCTAGCCTTCCTGTGCTGGTGTCTGGACCCCAGGCATCTGCATTGCCTTTGATGGTAACCAGGGCCACTGACATTAATGCAGACCCTGGCTGCAATAGGACCAGCAACTCAGCCAGACATGGCCTCTGGCAGCAGCTTGGGCTGAGTCAACACCATAGTCACTGGTGATAGTGCAGGCCACCCAGATCGTCACCAAATAATAATCTTTAAATAATGAAAAAAAAAAGTTCACTTAGTTACTAAGATGTCCTCCTATCTTCAAAGGATAAGGTTAAGTATAGGAAAAAAAATGTTAGCTTTAACAGTGGAAAGAAACTTACACCAAGTCAAGAAACTTAGCATGCTGGCGACATCTTTTGTACATGGGTTCGGTGAGTTGAATTGGGTTGTCAGGCTTTCAGGGCAAATTCTCTTACTCACTAAGCCATCATAGGGCTCCATTTTTAGGTTTTATTCATTTACACATTAAAAAAATTTATCGTGTATCTTCATTGTACATTGAACTGCAAATGACAAGCCACATACAATTTTTCTCTTTCTGAGACTGGTATTATTCACTCAATATAATTATTATTATTTTCATTTCCTGAAAATGATGTAATTTCATAGTTGTTTTTTGTTGTTGTTATGAGCCCAGCCTTTAAGGGTTGAGCCATTTCTCCAGCCCAATTTCATGTTTTCTCATTGCTCCTTAAAATATTTATCCTAAGATCTTCTGTCTCTTTTTTATTTTATTTTTCAGAACTTAAAATGTTCTAGTTTATTTCTAATAATTATATTATATCACATCATGTTCATATATAATTTATTTTCTATATTTATATATAGTTTTTATAATTATAAATATGTTATATTAATAATAAACTATATTATAACACTTTATGCTTGACTTACAGATTTTTATTTATATTTGTTTACAGTATTATTTCCTTATCAAATGAACTAGTACAGCTCAATTAAATCAAATCATAATCATCTGAAAATCCCATATATATATATACACATATGTGTGTATTTATATAAGAAAGAGGGGAGAGAATATTACTTACCAACTAAAACCCATCCCTGTTGCTTCTGGGTGTTACCATAGGCCTTATATCATAAATTGGCTACTCACATATAGAAGAAGAAAGAGTCAGCACAGTTAAGACATCAACCACTAGCGCTACATGAATGTGAATCAGTGATTTAATTCATAGGAGCCAAAGCCAATGGGAAATGTAGCAGCTGAGGAATTAATGTAGACTAACACAACTATCTTAGAGACTTGAGACCAGCCCTGTCAGCAACCCCAGGCTGTTAAGACAATACCAGGAATGTAAATTTTCCAGGAATACAAAAGACAGGGATGTTATCTCACACCTGCAAAAGCACATGGCAGGGATGAACTGTGGCTTTTTCCTTTAAAAGTGCCTCCCCGCTTCCCCTGTTAGTCCATAGGCCCCAAATCAGACCAAGAGGGTTGTGGTCAGCGGCAGCTTAAATAAAACTCAGTTGATTAAAATCTTGCTAGAGTCCAGGTGAGCTTTCCCATGGTCTCCAACTCCACAATAGATTCATATGCACAGGAAATTAAATAACTTCTAAAGTTCAACTAAATTTTGTTTTAGTTTCAAAAGAATAGAGTTGAATTTGAATTCTCATAAAATAAAATATAGGAGTCAGATTAAACATAATTATTACAATGTATTTCTTTTGTCGTGGTTTTTGTTTTCAGACAAGGTTTCTCTGCATATCCCTGACTGTTCTGGAACTCACTATACAGACTAGGCTGGCCTCAACCTCACAGAGATCTGCCTACATCTGCCTCCTGAGTGTTAGGATTAAAGGTGTCTGCTATCATGGCTGGCAGTTTGTTGGTTGAGACAGAGTCTCTAGTCTTGGTTGGTGTGGAACTTCCTGTATAGACCAGGTTGTCTTGAAGTTGACTCGATCTACCTCAGCTCCTTCCAAAGTACTAGATGCAAGCAGAGGCCTCTGCATCAATCAATATTTATTAATTAAAATGATTCTGCAATAGGATGGAACACTTGACTTTCTTTATGCAGAACCAGGGAGGTATTGTATGACCTTAAGAATTTATATTTCTATATAAATCATTCAGGATGGAGCTTCTGGTCCACCAAGAGGGTCCTTTTCTCAGAGTTGGGCTGCACCCTGACTCACAAACTCATTTTCTTCTGTTCTCATTTGGCCTTTGGATCTTTCCCCTGTCACTCTTCTTTGCCTTCTCAAGAGACAGCAAGTCCTAGCCTTATGGAAGCTGCTAAGATATGGGAGACTTAGGGAATACTAGCTTACAGTCAGCCATTCATACCTAATAGGCAGTCCTCAAATGCTCAGAGATCTGCAGAATATGGCATTTAAAATGTAAATCAAAAAGGCTTATTATATCAGGCAGAGGCTCCCAGATCCTAACAGTGACCCAAGGTCTCCAAAGAAGATGTCTCCATCTGGACAATGGCAACACTGACCTCTGGGCAAGTTGCCCAAATGCAACACCTGCTGCCAGGACCCCGCCTAGACTGTGGACAAACAGCAGGACATTGGGGAATTAATTGCACCCCTTTTGCCTAGAAAAAAATAAGATCAGTCGTCTCTATGTCCCTCTTCCATGGGAAAACTCCCACCTCATGGTCATGACAGGTCAAAGGTTGATGCTGTTCTGATACTTCTGCCAATGATGTAGAGACTTGGGTATGGATAACTGGGTATGGACTGGTCTCTGTCATTTTTAACAGATTCAAAAGCTGCTTGGTCTGCACTCAGATATGATTTATCCTTCTTAGATCTCTGATTCCATTTGACAACCAGGCTTTGCTTCAGCTGTCTTCTCAGTTCTCTATGTAAAATTCACAGGTCCCCCTCTCCTAGGGCTATTACTAGGTCTAGACATAATGGGTGGGAATTGGGGAGGATCTGTAAGGAGTAGAGGTGGGATAACCTGTAAACCAGATATATTATGTGAGAAAATCTATTTTCAGTAAAAGAAAAAAATAAAAATAAAAAAGAATACATACTTCTGATAGTCCATAGATAATAGGGAACATTTTCTAGGTATAATAAGTATTACACTAAGTAAATATTCAATCTGATGTTTGCTGTGGAAGTCATTGAGCCAGGAAGGACAGAATTCAAACTGAAATGCAGCAGAAACATGTTACAGTATAGTACTGGGTTTCTTGGCAGCTTGAGTCATATGCAATCCAAAATAGCAGTTGTCTCTCTTGAAAAATGCATATGTAGGGCTGGAGGCAGGGCTCTGTGGTTAAGACCACTTGTTGCTCTTACAGAGGACCTGAGTTCAATTTCCAAAATCCATGTCAGGCAGCTCAAAGCTGCCTGTAACTCCAGCTCCAGGTGATCTGACATCCTTTTCTGAAACCATAGCACCTGCCTATGTGGCATGCACTCAGACACACACGCACACACACACACACACACACACACACACACACACAATTTTTTCACCAGGGAGGCAAAAACAATAATTAAAACCATGTGTCTAGTCCAGGCATGCTGAGGGAGACCTGCTCCCACTTTTACCCCAGGGTACTCTTGAGGAGGAAGAAGTGAAAAATATTTAGATAGAAATATAGAGGAGAGAGACAGAAACACAGGATAGCCTCAGGAGGGTCAGGGTCAAAACCCACTGGCCCCTTCTGTCTCTTCTAAAGGACTTTTAAAGGAATGCCAAGGGGTGGAAAAAGAACTCCCCCCAGCACAGCCAAATGCAGACCCTTCCAATCACCTGGTGATCATGCAGGTGGTCCAGCCATCTCCTAATGCAGCCCTGCTGTGTAAACAAGCTCAGATCTCACTAGGAAACCTTTGTGGGCTCCCACAGCATGCTATTCTTATTCATGCTTTTAGAAAAAATTTAGAATAAATGACATTGAATTTGAAATGTGGCTATGTCTATTTAGAACCTATTGAAAATGGAGGAATTAAAACCTCACATCCACAAGATGAGCAGTGTCTGATAATTTATTCTAGGCAAGGGAATAGATGAAAATACACATAGAAAGAAAGGAAAAAAAACAGCATTTAAAATTCTGCACTGCTCTAGTAAAATGATATCTAGACAACATATTTGAAGACTATATGTTTATAATCATGATAATAAATTATGATGTTTTACCTTCACCTCTTTAAAATCATCTGTGAGAGAAATCATCTCACTTTCATTTCTATAACAGATAGCGTGAAAATGAGAAAGAACAATGCTCTTGACAGTTTAATAGCTCCCTCTCATCACAAGGCGCAGCAGCAGCCTGTCAATTCTGCCTGTAACAGAAGGAAATGAAGAGGAGGGGGATGGGGAGGGAGAAAGAGAGGCTTTAGGGCTCCAAGCCTGAATAGTTCTGGTTAGAAATGTGCCCAAAGAAATTGAGTAATTGATGGTTCCTCAAGTCAGGAAGCTGGTTTGACAGCGTTAGAATGTGAACAGATTTTAAAGTCTGAAAGGTTTGCGTTACAGAACATGGAGAAAGAAAGGAGATGCTGTAGATTGAACAGGAGAGGAGCCAATGAGAAGGGTGGAAATGAGTAGGCCCAGTCCTAAGAACTGAAGGATAACTTTGCTCTGGAGAGTAGAGACGGGACAAGTCAGATATAAAATAGGAGAGAGGGTACACTCTATATGGATTGGAGTAAGCAGCTGAAAGCCTCAATCACAAGTCTCATATCCCCCTGGTGTGTGCACATAAGTGTGTGTGTGTGTGTGTGTGTGTACCTGATACTGAGTAGGTGATGGCAAACATTCCTCAGAATTAAACTGATATAGCTATATACCATAAAAATAAATGTCTATGGGTTTGTTTACTTCTGACTTTGAGTCCACTTCTGACTTCTGTTGAAAAGACTATTTGTTTAAGCAATACTATTAATAGGCAAAGGAAACTCTCCCCAGCTTCACAGATCTGCTCAGCTAGACTGGAGGTTGCCAGACATTGAAAGAAAATAAAGAAGACCAAGATGAACAAACAGAACTGTTTACCCAAGAGATTTAAGTAATGAAAAGAACAAAGGAAAAAAGTTAATCTTTAATTGTACTGGAAGAAGTTAGAGAGCTTTTATGAAATAAGAAGAGTGTTGTTGTAAAGAGAAAAAGACATTTAAAAATAGGCTTTAGATAATGAAAAACAAAATCAATAAAATTAACAGACATGAAAACTAGATTATTCATCCAGAAGCCAAGGCAATATTTCAGAAGGTAGACTAAACCAACAAAGGGGTTGGGACAGTTAAGAAATAAGGAGGCCACCCATGAGGAGCAGGTCTATAATGCCAGCGTTAGGGAAGCGGAAGATGAGGAGGAGCAGAAGGATAAGGAGGAAGAGAAGTGAAAACAGAGAAAGGAAAAGGAACAAGAAAAGAGCCCTCTGCACTGTCTCCTCCATGCCTCCTGCTACAGAGGGATGCGTCCTTCTCTCCAAAGCTCATTTCCCACCTGTGCCTTGGATGTGCAACCCACCTCTGTGCGAGACGTTTGTTCTTTCAGTTCGCTCCTTTGCCTCCAGCAGCATCATTCCCAGAACAGCAAAAATCTTTTGGAATTCTTGTCATATAGCAGCAACAGAAACCTGTTACATTCCCTTTTAGATCCTGCTGTCTCAACCACCCCCACTGCAAGCTTTCCTTCGGTGTAGAATTGATTTCCTTACTATGTTGTTGTTGAGACAGCTCGTCACTCCTGAGACTAGGCTGGCCTGGAACTCACTTTGCAGCCCAGGCTTAGAATGTTTTCTTGAATAAGAATACACCTTTTCCTGAAGTACAGCATGTGTTTAGGAAAAAATACAAACCAGTTCCTTCACCCGTCACCCCACATCTGTGTGTTTCAGCCCCCAGCGGTCCACGGACTCGGGACTCAACAGGTGGGTGATCACCTTGCCTCTCATTAGAATTTGCTATGGCCGCTCACTCCTTCCTCCTCAGACACTGCTGTGTTCCCAGCTGTTTTCCCTGTTCCACTGTTGTCTTCTCAGCCTCCTTTGCTGTTTACTCAACCCTCTCACACGAAGGCTGTCGGCAGTAGACTGCTTAAATGTTGAGCTCTCTCAGACCCCTTTCCTTTTCTTCCATCATTCTCAATTCATTTGCTAAAAATACTATGGTTACCACATCTGTATTTCTGACTCTCTCTCTCTGTGTGTGTGTGTGTGTGTGTGTGTGTGTGTGTGTGTGTTGTATGCCTGTGTGTTCTGCACATTTTGTGCCCACACATATCGGTTAGATGAGAGCATTGGATGTCTTCCTCTGTCACATTCCACCTTTCCTCTTATTTGAATCAGTAGTCTCTTCCTGAACTTGGAAGCTGGCATTTTTCTGCATAGGCAGGTAGCCAGGACCAGCAACCCTCCTGTCTCCATCCCCTACAGAGCTGGGGTTGTAGATACTGAAGAGACTGTGTCCAGATTCTTAACTGGGATCTAGATCCAAACTCAGATCTTCATGGTTGCATAGCAAACACTCTTAACCAATGAGCTCTCTCTCCATCCCCCAGACCTTTAGTTTTTAAGTTCAAGACTCACACAGTTCGATTTTTTTTTCTCTGGCATCTCAGCTTGCATATTTTATTGAAAATTCAACAGTAAAATGTCCAAAACTGGAAATGAAATCTGATCCTCACTCTCCTCCAAAGGTTCTCTATCCCAGATATGAAATCATCGCCTACCTAGTTATCACATGTAGGTGGAGTTTTTCATCATGACCACTGGTCACTCTGTCCCACCAGTCTGCTCCCAAATAACCACACTGAGACTTAGTATTAATTATAAATGCTTGGCTGATATCTTAGGCTTGTTACTAACTAGATCCTACAACTTAAATTAACCTATATCTCTTATGTAAGTTCTACCATGTGGCTCATGGCTTGTTACCTCATTTTTTTATACATCCTGCTTCCTCTGCATCTGTCTCACAATGCCTCAGATTCTTTCTTCTTTCCAGAGTTCGCCTAGTCTGGCTCTCTCACCCAGTCTCTTCCTGCCCAGCTATAGGCCAGTTCGCTCTTTATTAACCAATGAGAGTACTACATATTTACAGTGTACAGAGATTGTTCCACGACAATCACAGCAAGAGACTGAAGAATCAAAGTTAGATCAAAATGAAGAGTACAGCAGACACTCACACAAAGGAGGAAATACTAGACAATTCTCTGTACTTTTTATATTTAAACACATGCTCCATTGCAGGTAAAAAAAAAAAAAAATGTTTCTTACTTAAGAAAACATTCTAAGTCTGAGCTGCATAGTGAGTTCCAGGCCAGGCTAGTCTCAAGTGTGAAGATCTGTCTCAGCAACAGCAGCAGCAGCAACAACATAACGTAAATAAATTCTACAACAAAGGAAAGTTTGGGGTGGGTTGTTGAGACAGTGGGCTCTAGAACGGAATGTAGTAAGTTTCTGTTGTCGCTGTGTGATAGGAATTCCTTGTTAGTCCTAAGATACGTCTCCACCCTCCCTAGCACTCTCAGGGTAATCTATTACGAATATCAGTGATCATGACTTGTTTCCTTACAGTCTCTTTCGGTAACTGTGATTTATATAAGCACGACCTCGTTTAGTTCTTATACTTATGTACTAAGGCATAGCAAAGAAACAGAATCTTACTTAACCAGTTCGAGGAGTTTGCACAGTAAATGGTGGGGATGAAATTGCAAACTAGTATTTACTAGTTTATGAACTGATGACAACATTTGATGTTCCATGTGCTGAGCATTCTCATACTTAATTTAAGCCTTGCAGCCAGAAAATATACTCTACCCTATCACAAAGCATGTTCCCGGATGACAGAGCAGTTGCCCCAAATCACAGTGTTCTCTTTGTGCAGTCTAAACTTCCTTTCTAGTCTTTTCAACATCACCATAGCATTTGTGAAAATCCGATTCTTTCCCCACCCCTTCTTGCACTGAGAATCAAACCCGGGGCTTTGCGTATACTAGTAGGTAGATCTTTAGAAGGATCTAAGCTGGATCTGGCCTGAAAGTCCCTGAGGACCAATTTTCATAGTTTTGGAAGGTGCAATGCAACTTGCCAAGGTAAGCAACCAATCGTCCTACCTAGCTGTGAGGTCTACAAACCACATTAACCAGCATGCCAAGATATCTCTAAAGTTACAATGGTGGCATTTGTATCTTGGCAGCAACCAGTAGCTGTCTAATTGGACTTAAGGTCTACTTGACAGGAGGGAAATCATGCTAGGTACTGGAAACCTAGCTAACAACCTGGGGCTGGTGAAGTTGTGGATCTTAGAAGAGAGCATACTACCAACACCCTACTAAACCAGCATAATCCTTTACTGCATCTTTGTTCTTAGACCACAGATGAGTGTGGCTCCCACCCTTCATCAAAGAGGTTTCTCTTTGCAACAGAGACCATTACAGAAAACCACAACTGGTCAAAATGCAGAGAACTAAAGCTCATGGGGTGCCCAGCCCTAAGTTTACAATTCAACTCCTTCACCTAAGTCTCAGGGGATATCTCAGAGGAGGGAGCAGGAAGATTATTAAGAGTCAGAGGACCAGGAAGTCTGTTGTTGTTGGTTTTATGCAGTGCTCTTACCCTGCCAGGAAAAGTCACGAGACACAACAAAACCCACTATCAGAGTTTTATTAGGAGGAGGGAGGGGACAGGACAGAATGTGTGGTCAGGCCTGCTGAAAAGACATGTGCGGAGAAGGGGGAGGGTACGTGGGACCTGCCTTTTAAGGACTACCCTGTGCATGTGCACATGGGCCCACGTGGCTATTCCATGTATGCCCATAGATTACATGATCACACTGCACACAAATTACATGGCCATGTAGCACACGGATTACGTAGGACGTATGACCCAGAAATGACTAGGCGGAAGTGACTAAGTGTCTCACCAGGGCATGCGCGATCATGGGGGCGTGACTAGAATTCCTATCAGTTGTGAGATCGTGTCTGCTAGAAGTGACAGGGCAGCTTCCTCCATGAGCTGCCTAAAAAGACCTGAACAATGAGGAAATCTCATGGGGTACCATACCAGGACAAAGAACTATAGGCAACTAAGGACTATTGGGAGAAAGTTAATTAGTCTTCCCCAGGGATGAGTCCCCTGAAATTAAAATATTAAAAAAGAATAAAATCTTTATCATGTCTTTATAATCTGATATGTGTATTTGTTCCTGTTACCTGTGGTGGTATTGTGTTCCCCAAAATATTGTGCACCCTAATAAACTTATCTGGGGTCAGAGACAGAACAGCCACTAGATACAGAGGCTAGAAAATGGTGGCACTCACACCTTTAATCCTAGCATTCCAGAGGCAGAAATCCCTCTGGATCTCTGTGAGTTCAAGGCCACATTGGAAACAGCCAGGCACGGTGACACACGCCTTTAATCCCAAGAAATGAGCCTTTAATCCCAGGGAGTGGTGGCAAAAACAGAAAGGTATATAAGGCGTGAAGACCAGAAACTAGAAGCATTTGGTTGGTTAAGCTTTTAGGCTTTGAGCAGCACAGTTCAGCTGAGATTCATTCTGGATGAGGACTGAGAAGCTTCCAGTCTGAGGAAACAGGATCAGCTGAGGAACTGGCAAGGTGAGGTAGCTGTGGCTTGTCCTGCTTCTCCGATCTTCTAGCAGTCACTCCAATAACTGGCCTCAGGTTTGATTTTATTAATAAGACCTTTTAAGATTCATGCTACAGTTACCTACCATGTCTTCTGGACTCATAGCCATATCAATCACATTCAAGGTCAAGTTTGAACAGGATATGCTTCTCCCGCCCCCACCGCCCCATCTTTTTCCAAGTTATCTTTCCTGCCTTGAATATTCCCATATAGGGTTTGTGTGGTTGCCTTGCTACCACCTATCTTTATTTTTTTTAATAGCTACTCCTATTTTTGTTTAAACATCCAGAGTTTCATGGTCCCCTGCTTTGAACTCAGCTCAGCTGTAGCTAATCAACGTGACTGTACCTGCTGTTTACTGTTCTTGGCTCTGATAAGCCAATTAGAGCCAATGAGACAGAGATTGCAGTTTAAAGAGGGGGGAAAGGGGGGAAAATCCCTGGCTCTACTCGGGGACTCTGGAATTGGCATTCTCTTGTCCCTGGTGAGTACTTAGAGACCTGCTTATAGGTGAAGGGAAAGCAAGCCTGAAGCTGAACTTTGACATTCAGTAAGGTGATGAGAAGACAGACAGACTGCTTGTTGAAACAAACCAGCACTGAAGCTCACCCCACCCCGGAACTTTGCAGGGACAGGAACCGAACAGATCCCACCAGCCCCAGCATTTACAGGAGGCATGTTATCATCTGATTGATTTCTGCCGATAGTAGATCTTCCTTATTCTTTCAAAGTTACAGATTTTTTTTTGTTCATGTGTGATCTTAAAACTCCTTTTGTGGGCTGGTGAGGTGGCTTAGAGGTTAAGAGCATTAGATGTTCTTCCAGAGGTTCTGAGTTCAATTCCCAGCAACCACATGGTGGCTCACAGCCATCTATAATGAGATCTAGTGTCCTCTTCTGGCCTGCAGGCATACATGCAGGAGGAATACTGTATACATGATAAATAAATAAATCTAAAAAAAAACTCCTTTTGTGCCGGGTGGTGGTGGTACACACCTTTAATCCCAGCACTGGGGAGGCAGAGCCAGGCGGATCTCTGTGAGTTCAAGGCCAACCTGGTCTATAGATTGAGATCCAGGGCAGGCACCAAAACACAGAGAAACCCTGTCTGAAAAAGACAAACAAAACCAACCAACCAAACAAAAAATCTCCTTCTGAATCCAAACCCATACCATAAAGCTCCAACCTTTCATCTGCTTCTAAGAGAGACAGGCACCTTAAGCAAATGAGCCCAGGTTATTTTGTTGCTCTGAGATTTATTAGATCAAATGTGTTCAGTGACAACCTATACTCCATAAAACAATTCTAGTGTGTTTAATGTGGAGTCTCTCAGCCACTAAGCACTAGGACTTGGGCAGATGCCTCTTTGTTGTGGAGTGTCCTGCACAGTCTGTTTAAATCATCTCTGGCCTCTATTTGCCAAAGGCCAGTAACACCACCTCCCCCACATCTCCAGGGTTGAAGATACTCACCTTGGTTAAAGCGTGCACTGTTCCTGTAAAAGACCCCAGTCTGGTTCCCAGCTCCAGCATCCTCAGTCCACAACAACCTCTAACTCCACCTCCATGGGATCCAACACCCTTCCTTGTCCTTCTAAGCACTGCACACACATGCACAGACTCACACAGAGACACACGAACATACTGATCATTAAAGATAAAAAATAATAATAATAATAAGAGACCCGAGAGATGGCTCAGCAGTTAAAAGCACTTGCTGCTCTTGCAGAAGACATGGATTGGGTTCCCAGCACTGACATGGTGTAAATCCAGTTCCAGAGGATCTATGCCCCCTTCTGACCTCCATGCACATGGCACACATACATATAGGCAGGCAAAACACTCGTACATATAAAACATATAAAACAAAATAAATAAACCTTTAAAATTTAAAAATAAAAATAAACCATAAAAAATATATAAAAATGTTTTAAATGTCTCCAAGACTTGATAAATGTCCATTGGGAAGAATAATAATGTATGTTTGAGAGCCAATAACCCATTAAGAGTGTTGAGGTTATTACAGACATCGTCTCTTGAGATTGGCCTTTTATAGAATTAATTCTTAGTGGATCATATTATATCCAACCTGAATATAAACAGAAAAAGCTAAGTGTCTTAGTTAGGGCTACCATCGCTGTGACAAAACACCACAACCAAAGAAACTTGGGAAGAAATGGGTTTCTTTGGCTTACACTTCCACGGCACTGTTTGCCACTGAAGGACATCAGGACAGGAACTCAAACAGGGAAGGATCCTGGAGGCAGGAGCTGATGCAGGGGCCATGAAGGGGTGCTGCTTACTGGCTTGCTGTCATGGCTTGCTCAGCCTGCTTTCTTATAGAACCCAGGACCACCAGGCCAGGGATTGCCATACCCACCATGGGCTGGGCCCTCCCACATCAATCACTTCTTAAGAAAATGCCTAACAGCTGGATCTTATGGAGACATTTTTCTCAACTGAGGTTCCCTTCTTTAAAATAACTCTAGCTTGTGTCAAGTTGACATAAGACTAGCCAACACACTAAGGATTCCACAAAAGGTAAATTATATCCGCTTCATGTGAAACTATTGGCTTGGTATGTAATGAAGGCGTGCTCCAGGGAACTCCACCCTTCCTGGGTAGAGGATATGATCTCATACATCAAACCTGCTTTCCTCAGTAGCCTGTCCCTTTCCAGTAACTTCCCATCCAGTATTGGTATGCCATTTCATCATTGCAAAAGAAAAGATCAAAAGGAGAAGAGCATGCATTCTTTAGCTGGAATAGTATCTAGGAGCCTGTAATGGAAGAACTTGCCCCCAACTTTTTTTTAGACCTCCCCATTTCAAACACATTTGCTTCTTATGCCCAGATGATTTATGCTTCCCCCCCCTTAGAGTGAGGTCTTTCAAACAATTACTAATTATAAACTTCAGAGGACAGGTATTCTCATTCATCGAACATGCAGGTACTTACTTGTGCCCACACAATCTCCTTGGCCTCGGGGCAAGCACTTCTGCCCTAAATGTTCCTCTAACAGACAGATGATGGAAACGGAAGCTTGGAGCAGAGAGAACCAAGCCAAAAGACTTGTTTGGATGGTTCCATTTTCTGTAAGTATAAAGAATTCAGAGAAACTGTGCAAAATGCCTGCACCTCACCACAACTGACGTAAGGTGGTCCTTCTGTTTGGGTCCAAACTATACATTAACTTGGTAAATGGGAAAAAACACAAATTATAAACATTTTTGGTGGCAGTGGGAGGGGTGTATAAAAGTTCTCAGATGTAGCCCAGGCTGGCCTCAAGCTCATGATCCTTCTACTTTAGCCTCCTAAACATCCATTTTTACATTTATTTTCCTCTCTTTTGGGCTAAAGGAAGCAGAACGTTTGTCTTTGAATCAATGTGTAGGTCTCTTTATTACTTTTACTTTATATGTATGAGTGTCTTGCCTTCACGTATGTCTGTGCATCACATGTGTGTCCCGTACCTACAGAAGTAAAGGAGAGGATAAGATCTACTGGAACTGGAGTTATAAACTGTCATGAGCTGCCATGTGGGTGCTGGGACTCAAATCTTGATTCTCTGGAAGAGCAGACAGTGCTCTTAACTGCTGAGACATCTCACCATACCCTAGATGCAGTTTTAAACATTAGCTGACACATGTTTGTTAAAATGTTTAGAAGACCTCAGCTAAAAGCTTGATTTTTTTTTTTTTTTTGGTTTTTCGAGACAGGGTTTCTCTGTGTAGCTTTGCTCCTCTCCTGGAACTCACTTGGTAGCCCAGGCTGGCCTCAAACTCACAGAGATCCACCTGGCTCTGCCTCCTGAGTGCTGGAATTAAAGGCGTGTGCCACCACTGCCTGGCTAAAACTTGATTTTGAGTATAAAGAAATCAGGGTGGTCCGCACCATTACATGATGTACTAATTAATATTATTAATGTGATTTCCAATGACAATGGAATGTCCTCAGACACTCTAGGGAAGAATGTAATTTGGTGGCAACTAATAGATCTAGCTATGGGTGGAGCCTCTATGTGTCCGGTATACAAAAAAGATTTTCATTTAAAAATTAAACTATGTCTACAATTGTCATTTTTCAATATTTTGCTCTATGGAAGTCAATTATCTTCAGAATTGACTCAGTGGTCAGTGTAAGAGGAAAAAAGAGCAACAGAATTCTCAGCACTGACTACTTCTCAGATGTGTGTGGGGAGGGGGGTCATCCTGGCTAATTCTCTGGCACCAGATGATAGGCTGTTGTTTTTTTTAATCTGTGGCACAGTGACTGCACCTGAACCTACCACTGCCTCTCTACTGAGGCCCACAGCCCAGGAGAGCCTTCACATCGGCCTCTGCCACTCCCACATAGGGAGGCAAATGTTGTTTTAACTAAGTCTCTATTATTTTTGTTTTTGTTTTTGTTTTATCAATAAAGACTCGGGAGCCAGATGCTGAGGCAAAAAAAACCCTGCTAGCTCAGAGCGGCAGAGAAACAACCAGGTGACCTTCCTCCTCCACCATCATCTCAGAAAGAGGGTTTTCCCCTGTACCATCTGAAACAAAACTCCTCCAACTGGATATCCCTCCCTACTACTTCCTATGTCCCCCCCCAACATCTCTCTGACCTACCGACTTCCCCTCACTCTCTATGGTCACTTCCAGTCAACTGGTTGCTTGCTCTGCCTCTTGACTGTGGCTGATTTTATTTAAATAACACAATCTCAGGGTTCACAGTGTGATCAAATATCTCACCACAATAGCCCATTAATTTAATTCAGTTCTGACATTCTACAAAAAGAGGCTCAGCCCCATCAGAGTGTCATTCTCTTCAGATCCTAGTCATGCCTTCAAGGTTGTTTTGTCCGGATATCAATCAAATGTTCTCACAGCCTTTGATTTACCAGAATAGAACCCAGAGGAACGCTTTCCTTTTTTTCTTATATTTGTTCATCTATTTTGTCTGTACGAAGGGAGGAAGGTGTGTGTGTGCCAAAGCACACACGGAGGTCAGAGGACAATGTACAGGAGTTGGCCCTCTCCTTCTGCTGTGTGTTGAACTTGGATTATCAGGCTGGGTAGCAACAGCTTTACCTGCTGAGCCATCTCTCCTCCCCCCTTTTGTTAAGTGTTCCTACTTATTTCAAAAGTATACAAACTACGAGCTAGTGGGAAGAATTGCATGTGACAAGCTGTGAGGGAAAGAGCATGCCATCTTTCAGGTACCTGCAGGTGTTTGGCATTTCAAGAGCTCTCCAGATCCGGTCTTCCAGGAAGTTTATGTCATCCTCATTATGGAGGCATTATTGGCTGAATTACTGGCCACTGGTGATCAACACAACATTCAGTCTCTCCTCTCCCCAGAGGCTAGACAGCAGGGTCAAAGGCTCCAACTTTCTGTTCACAGAGTTGTTTCAATGGCAGCCAGGCCTCATCTAGCAAGCTCCCACCACCAGCTATCTTTTTAGTATAAAAGGCACTTACCAGAGACTGCAAGAGTTATGAGCATTGTATACCAGGAAATGAGAATAAAGAACAAATATGCATTAGAAGTCATAATACTACAGAGATAGATACCTGCTCTACAATTTGCTTATTGTCTTAGCTATTTGTGCTTTAAAAAAAAAAAACAGCAAAGTAAAATGTTAAGATATAAGCTGGGCTTGGTGGCATATACCTTTAATCTCAGCACTCAGAAGGCAGAGGTAGGCAGATGTCTGTGAGTTCAAGGTCAGCCTGGTCTACACATGGAGTTCCAAGACAGCCAGGGCTACCCAATGAGACAATTTCTCTTTAATCTAATGTGATTCCATATCTTAATTCATTTGGAGCTATTCTTCTCTACCTCTTTATAGATCAATAACCACTAATGAGGTTCTCTACATAAGCTTATATTGTATCACTCAATTGATTTTTCTCTAACAAAAGAAAAAGAATAGTTCCTTCATCAAAGTCATGGATCTTGCAAGAAACAGTGATATTCCTATGGGTAAGGCAATCAGTATCTTATTCGCCAATAGACAATGCCAATATCTGCTTGGCTCTGATGAGACCCCCATGGTGAATGGTGTAGCAGTGTCAGAATGTATAGAAGGAAGATTCAGGGGAGATGCTGTAACAACTCATCCACTCATGAATTAATCCAGCCACATGAGACTTGACTAGCTCCTGGGAGACAGCATTAATCCATAGTGAAGATGGAGCCTTCATGACCTCACTACCTCTGAGAAGGCCTTACCCTTTCACAGTTCCGCTATTCTAATACCAGCGCACTGGGGGCCAAGTCTTCCACACACAAACCTCTGGAGGACAAACCATATCCAAATGATGGCATTTGTTTATATAAAATAGTATGTAACAGAATATCTAAATTCAGAGAGTCTGTTTCGAAGTCATCTTAAAAAGAATTCACACAACACACAATTTTACTTTTAGTAACTCACACGTGCATCTAAGAAATCAAGAAGCACTGGTAGGGAGCTAATATATTCACATATGGCTTATATAATGGGGTATAACTACAGACTGAAATAGGAGCCTCTGAGATGCCTGACTCTGAGGATACTCAAATGGTCTCTGACCTACCACCCTCTCCCCATAGCATCTTATGTATCCTAGGCTGGTCTTGAACTCTTGCTCCTCCCAACTCTACTTCCCAAGTGCTGGGATTACAGACGTACACCACCACACTCAGCTTTCTCTGACCTACATTTCAAAAAAACAGCACCTGAGAGCACTGTGCCCACTTTATTCTGACTCTTAGCCTCCAACTTGCCTAAAGAACACACTTAGACCCAGAAGGAAAGGGGGAGGGCAGGTTAAGCTGTGTGAGAGGAAAATAGGAAATTCATGCTTAGGAAAGGATTTTTAAAACAATATACTGGTAGTATTGTTGAGACCTATCAATACACTGGAAAGATGAAAGAAGGGAAGGAGAAAAACCAAATACAGGATAAACACAGTCAAGTACAGGGCTGCTGATATGAATGGGTTATTAAGACAATAGGAGTAATTATTGGTTATTTTTAGGTTCAAAAAGGTGCCAAGGTTGTCAAGGCGGCCATTTGTTGCTATGGTTCAAGACCATTAAAAATGCTTACTCTTTAGCTCAACGATGCTGTTCCTAGTAGTCTTTCCTGAAGAAATACACATATCCAAAATAGGTAAATGGCTTTCTAAATTACGACATAGCAAGAGGATATCACAAAGCATGATGAAAGTATTCAATACCCTGAGACTCAGAGAGAAAGCACAGCTCTTGGTGTCTTACACCCAGCCTGATGCACGGTGTTGAACTCTGTCTTTATCTGTATGTGGATCTGCCATGCCTGATCCAGGAAGGAGGCTTGTACATGGAAGAATGGAAGTCCTGTACAGCTGGAGCCCAGAAACAGAGAAATCACACCAGGAGCCGAAGCTACAGTGGGCAGTCATTTTCTGTGACTGTGTGGTGGTGTTTTCTCCCAGCCCAGGACACACCGGTTCAGTGCTCCAAAGTCAGTTAGATTCTGGCATTATCTAGAGACATGATCAGATGCCATATACATCAAACATCATTTACCCTGCTCACTTTAGAGGCCAGTGGCAAGTCCTGGGTTGTGACTTCACCTCCTGCTAACTGGGGTTCACAAAGCCTCTTCCTTGGGTTCATTTAATTTGCTTGAGCAGCTCACAGAATTCTCTTAGACTTTTAATATAAAAGTTATTACAAAGAACGCCGGTGAACAGCCAGATCAAAAGGACACAGAGTACAAGGCTTGGTGCTTCTACTCAGGCCCCGGGCCCCTCTGTTTCACTGTCCAGACATGCCCCAAACCCAATCTTCGTAGTTCTTCATTGGATAGATATAATTATTCAACCATCAGCCGCTGGTGATCACCAGCTTTCGTCTGCTCCCTTCACTTGAGGTCAAAAGATGGGACCTGAGAGTTCATAAGACTGTTTCCCCTGGAAAATACACTGCCCTGTACACACACCGCCAGGCTATGCAGGAGCCCCAGCTACAGCATCTTGTCAGTAGATTAAGCATGCTTATTCCTATGAGGTGCTGGGTTTTCACAATTGTGTGTAGGGAATGGGAATACAGATCAAATACGTATTCAGCAATACCCTGGTGCTCAATGTAGTGGTAGGTCTCGCAAGCCTTAGGTCAATGGGACATGAAGCGAAGCTTAAACAGGAAAATAATTGGAAATTTTAAAAATACTTTTCTGCACACACTGTGGAAAGTGGGTTGCAGAAAGAACGTGGAAAACTGAAGACTAAAAAAAAAAAAAACACATCAATTTAAACTCAGATTGTTAGATTTTAGGTGAAAATCGTTTATTTAAATCCTGTCCAGAATTTGCTCTATTTGATTAAAATAAGGTATTTTGGCTACAACAGTTTATTTTTTTGATTAATTAATTTATTTTATTTAGTTTTTGAGACTGGGTCTCACCACATAGACCTGGCTGACCAGGAACTTGCTCTGTAGAACAGACTGGCAGCTAGCTCATAGAAATCTGCCTGCCTATGCCTCTCAAGGGCTAGATCAAAGGCATGCACCACCAAACCAGGGACTGTAGCCTTTTAAAAATAATTTAATCTAGTCATATCTTGAAAAGAATATTCTAACATAAAAGGGAAAATAATCTTTCGTAAAAAGTGGAAAACCTGAGTGACAAAAATTTCCCGCAGGTTACAGAAAAGACTCTCTTGTCCCATGTTTAACATCCTAGTATTATTCAAATAAACTTAAACAGACATCCTAGGAGGTCACACCTCCGAATGACCCACAGGGTTTATTTCCTGCTAGAGTGTGTCCCGTCCCCCC
>CABHPH010114027.1:53656-64040 GCA_902168325.1 Peromyscus nudipes
GTTGTTCTGCTCTCTAATTCTGTTTGAATACACTTCAGCAATGACTCACCTTGTCAGCCTGCCAGTCCTCTTTTCCTATTGAGAAAGTGGCATGTACTTCACGTACTGCGGCGGGAACACAATCGAAAACTTTGCTCGGTTGCCCCCAATTATCTTATTCGCCTCTCAAAAAGTCACACTTCCTTTCAAAATCAGTAAGAGGGCAAAGACTTAACTACCATGAAAAAGAGTGAACGTTAATTGCAGACATCAAAGGAACGTTAGTGAGGCATTACCTTGACCTGCATTTGGGGGATTCGAGCTCCTTCGATGGGGCCCACTGCCTGGGATCTGTGTCGGCTTGCCTCTAGTACTCAGGGTGAGTCACAATCATCCAGGCCCAGCAAGCTTCAGTAGGTACCACAGCACAACTAACATCAAAACACACTCCTGCTTTGTGGTTCTTGAGTCTTAAGATACCAGCATGGCTTTAGTCAGGACCTTTATTTGCTAATAGTCCTGCCTCAGCCCATACCTTGCTCATTTCCTCCTCACAGCTCAGATAAGAAGCCTATGAGGAGCTGAGGTAACAATAACAGCTGATCTTTACAGGTCATTATATAGTAATTTATATAATCCTTGTAAGAATCCAATTAGGTATGTAAGGAAGTCATCTTTTGCACAGATAAAGTAACAAGGCCATATCACGATGAAGTAATAAGCCACACTAGAGATTCACACAGTGAAGTTCAAATATGAACTCTTGTCACTGACCATCACACAATGGTTCTAAAGCCCATACTTATAGCCATTGTCCTACAAACATTCTTGGCTTCATATTTTTGTACCATTTATGGCTTTGCTCAATAGACATTTTTCTAGATTTCTAGTCTGCCATGAAAATCAGTTCCTAATGGACATAGCGAATCCCAGTGTAAGAGCTGCAGCCCCAACTTAAACTAAAACTGATCTCTACGTTTCCAAACTGGTGGCAACAGCAACTCCCAAGTTCTTCCTTGTTCCTGCTTCATTTTCATGGAGTCAGACTAACTGCTTGATACCTAATACCTGTGTCATGGAAAACAGTTTCTGCAACTGAGAATAAGGAGCAACAAAGAACGAACAAGGAAGTATCTCTCTTCATTGAGTCAGTAACAATAATGGGAGGAAGTCCTCTTTTCTACACAAATTATAAATGGATGCTAGGCTGAAAGCCAGGGTCATGCTTTAGTAAGATTCAAATTTCCCAGCCACAATTCAAGGTCTGCTTTCCTCTGGGGACAGTTTTACTAGGTCAAAATCACAGAATCTTCTCTTGAACTGTCCTCTCTAACTCTCTCGCTTCTGTACAGGCTACACATCTTCTCTGGAAAGTATTGAATATGTCCATTTGCCTCAGCACTCATCCTCTACAATCTTGTAAGAGACACCATCATCTCTCACTTGAGTCAGCAAAATATATCCCATCTGGTTCCCCAGATACCCAACCTCCATCGTTTACATTTCAGTCTTCATACTCTGTCCCGAATAATCTGCAAAATGCAAATCTATCCCAGATTTTATATATATATCATGCCAATGACTCTCCACTGGTCTTAAGTGCAACATTTCAACTTCCTACCAGTTCTCTAACCCTGGTAATTTTCAAAACTCATCTTTTATAGTCTTTCCCAAAAGTGGTCTGTAGTGGTTCGAACGAGATTGGCCCCCATAGGCTCATATATTTGAATACTTGGTCCCTAGTTAGTGAAACTGTTTGAGAACCATTAGGAGGTGTGGCCTTGTTGAAGGAGGTGTGCCACTGGGGATGGGCTTCAAGGTTTTTCTCTCTCTGCCTCATGGTCACTGTCTCAACACATATGCTCTCAGCTACTGCTCCAGCACCATGCCTGCCTGCCTGTTGCCATGTCCCCTGCCATGACAGTCATGGACTCCCCCTCTGAACTGCAAACAAGCCCCCAGTTAAATGTTTCCTTGTAAGAGTTGCCTTGGCTGTGGTGTCTCTTTACAATAGACAATAGAAAGTACCTAAGACATGGCCCTCTATTCTCTTCCATCCATCCACTCAGAATCTCTGTTTCACTGAGGTAATACTATCTCTGTTCTTTCTTGCTGGTGCTTTCACCTCTTTCCTCTCGCACACCTCACCCACCGTTGCTTCTCCTCTGTAGGGTGACCCCTCTGGGTTCTGTATGCTTCCTTTTAACCCAGCACTTCCTCATTGCTTTCACAGATGGTTGGGTTCTGATGATTACTGTTTATGCAGTTTGTATCTCTGGCTAAACTGTAAGCTGCTTGGGAACAGAAACGACTTTATTTTGATTGCCGTTGTATCCCTAGCACCCATTATGGTGCCTGGAAAATAATAGGCACTCAGTAACCATTTGTTGAATGAATGAGCACATTAAATTGGCACATGATGAGTTGAATACTTCCCATAGGTCTATTTGAAAGAGAAAAAAAAAAACCTTTCAAATTAAGTTCTTGGATAGTTTGTTAAGAATTTGGTCTAATTGGTTCACTTATTTATTCAGATTTGAAATGCATTTTTTCCACAATCATCTCTTCCTTCCCTCTACACTGACTGTTTCTTCTACTTTATAGTCAATCAAGCAGGAATAAAGAATAAACTATGATATCAGGTAGAGAGGTGAAAGGGAGGTATGCCGGGAAAATGAGATGTTACTTTACAGTGTTGACAAAGGACTTTGTATTTATTGAATGCTTAAATAACAAACACCTTTTGTTTTGCTGGACTCCTAGACTTCTGGACTGATTTCCCTGATGAATGAAAAAAACTCTTCAAAGTAGACTGAGCTCAGCGTCCCTGATAAAGGATGTTGATAACAGTAAAGATACTTCCGTCTGCAGAATTGAAATTAAGCATTGCTTTAATTTGATGATTTCTAGCACACCCTGGTAGAATAAATTTGTGTGCAATCTTTTGCTAATGGATTTCAAACACACAGAGTAGTCTCTGAAACACTGGTAGTCTTACAAATGGTTTGGAAATTGTACTAGTGTCTTTCCAAAAGAACTCTGGGTAGAGTTCATGGTGCTCAGTGGGGAGCTAGGAGCAGTAGAGTTGGTTCCTGAGGCAAATGTTGTCAATGTACTGTTCAGGGGATATTGAGCTTGAAGCTAGTACTGAAATCTCAAGCTATGCCTTAACTTTCAGCTGAAGTGGGGTGGGGTGAAACATCTACAAATGAAAACATAAGTTGAAATAAAAACTCATTAATCCACTAAGTAATAAACACAACTAAAGAGAAAATTAGTGACTATGTATCTTGAGATTTTTAAGAATTATATAGACTGTATAACAAAGAGCCAAAGATGTAAAATTTTAAAAAAAAATTATGAAGGAAGTCTACAGGAAAAGACCAGCAATGAAAGACTTAACCAGAGTTCCAGAATAAGAAAATAAATAAAAAGGATGTAATAAGAGAATTTAAATATGGCTGTAATACTATTTTGTACGAATGACACATCTATGTGCATGCAGATGCATGCACATATGGAGGTCAGAGATTGATGGGTATCTTTCTCTATCTCTCTCCACTGTATTGATTTAGGCAAGGTCCTCACTGAACCCACAGCTTACTGTTTTGGATAGCCTCGCTGGTCAGCAAGTCCACCTGTCTCTGTCCTTGTCCCCCTCCCAGTACAGGAATTACAGACAAGCGATTCTGCACCCAGTTTTAAATGTGTGCCAGAGATCTGAACTCAGATCCCCATGATCGCATGGCAAGCACTTTACCTGCAAAACCATCTTTTCAGACCAAACACTACAATTTTTGAAATTCAAAAAGCATGAAAGTGCACAGATCTAGGAATCATGGGGTATTCCAAGTATGCTAAATTAGAGATGCAGTCCACCTCTGGAAACATGAAGTTATTACATACAAAAGAAAACCAAAATGATAGTAACAGCTACAGTATACGTTAGGAGAGAATGGTGTCATTTCTTCTAGAGTTGAAGGGAAAAGAATGTGCAGAGTGAAGGTGTTGTGACCAACCAGCCAGAGATGCTTCATTACCAAGCAACCTACACTATATAGGGACAGGTAGACAGCAGGCAGGCAGACAGACAGACAGAAAGAATATTAGCTCAGAAACAATCTGAGATACAGGAAGAATGATGAGCAAGTAAAGCTGCCAGGTGTGTGTACATCAAGCAAACCTGATGATGTAATAGTATGAAAATAGAAATGTTGACATTTGGGCTAAAGAAAGAATATGATTAAAAACCAGACCAAAGTAGAATATAAATTTATTGGGTATTATAGATAAAGCATTGTAGAATTTGTATTTTTCTTTCTAAGAAAGGATAAAAATAATAATTTTGATTTCTGGTAATGGTTTGCTATGCTATTCAGATTACATTCTACTAGAAAGAAAGAAAAAGTGTCACACAAATTGTAAGTAAAACTCTATGTGTAGGTGTGTCTGTATGATGTGTATGATATGTATGGTGTGTGTGTGTGTGTGTGTGTGTGTGTGTGTGTGTGTGTCATGCATGTGAGGTGCATGCCCATAAGTGCATATGCAGAGCCCAGAAAGAGACCTCAGGTGTCTTCTATTACTCCAGTTTATCGCCTTGAGGCAGGGTCTCTCACTGAACTGGAAGGTCTTTGTTTTAAACAGACTTTTGTAGCACAGATCTTAAAGGGTCTTATTAATTAAAACAAACCCGGAGCCAGGTATTAGGGTGAATGCTGAAAGATCAGAGAAATAGAACAAGCCACAGCCAACTTCACCTTGCCAAATTCTCAGCTGATCTTATTTCCTCAAACTGGAAGCCTCTGAGTCCTCATCTGAATGGATCTCAGCTGAACTGCCACTAAAAGCCTAAACGCTTAAAAAGCTAAAGTTCCTGGTCCTCATGCCTTATATACTTTTCTGCTTCCTGCCATCACTTCCTGGGATTAAAGGCATGTGTCTTTCCCAAGGTAGACATGAGATCTCAAGTACGGAGATTAAAGGCGTATGTCACCATGCCTGGCTATTTCCTGTGTGGCCTTGAACTCACAGAGATTGTGATGGATCTCTGCCTCCAGAATGCTAGGATTAAAGGCATGTGCTACCATTGCCTAACCTCTATGTTTAATATAGTGGCTGTTCTGCTCTCTGACCCCCAGATAAGTTTATTGGGGTGCACAATATATCAACCACAGACTTTCTGCCCAGTGAGCTCTCAGATCTGCCTGTCTTTGCCCCCAGTGCTGGAGTTACAGAGATCTGCAGCCATGTCCAGCTTTTTACATGGGTGCAGGGGAGCTGAACTTAGGTCTTCAGGCCTTCAAGCTTTCAAAGCAAGCATTCACACACACTGAGCTATCTCTAATAAAATTATTCTTCAAATACCAAATGCTCTTTAAATGCTTGAGAATGCTTTTCTTCCTCATGCAATCAGTGTTTACTATAAAGCTACTACGAACAGACACAGCTTTAGAAGTCCTACACTATTTAAGAGTTATGAGAACAAAACCAAACAGACATTACAGCAAGCAGTCAACCACTGGCCTTAAAACCCTTCTCAACCTTGTTTAAGGAAAGAACTCATAAATGTGCATGGAAACAGAAACTCCTGAAAAGCAGAGCACAGATATGAGGAAAAACCAAACACTATCTGTCTTAGTCAGAGTTTCAATCGCTGTGACTAAACACCATGACCAAAGGGTAAGCTGGGGAGGAAAGGGTTTATTTGGCTTACACTTTAGCTTTGCTGTTCATCACTAAAGGAAGTCAGGACAAGAACTCAAACAGGGCAGGATCTGGGAGCAGGAACTGATGCAGAGGCCATGGAGGGGTACTGCTTACTGGCTTGCTTGCCCTGGCTTGCTCAGCCTGCTTTCTTATAGAACCCAGGACTGCCAGCCCAGGGATGGCCCCACCCACCATGGACTGAGCCCTTCTGCATTGATCAATAATTGAAAAAAATGCCTTACAGCTGGATCTCATGGAGGTCTTTCCTCAGCTGAGGTTCCTTCCTCTGGATGACTATAGCTTGTGTCAAGTTGACATACAAAACTATCCAGTCCACCATCTATGAAGGAAAATTCAATAAATGAAACTTTAAGCTCAATGGACAGAGAAGGCCTTGATAGACACAGCAGAAGAAAACAACTGGTAAACCAGAGGACAGCAAAACAAATTATCTGTAACACCACCCAGAGAGACCATGTGTGGAACAGGCCCACAAAACAGATGTGAAGGAGTCAGTGAGACAACCAACACTGTGTCTGACTGGAGGGTCATTAGAAGGGAAAGCCAGTGAGTGTGCAGCTCAGTGTTAGAGCAGATACAGGCTGGGACTGTCACAGACTTAGAAGAGAGTGTTCAGTAGAAGTTCCAGAGACTGAACGCATCCCAGGAGACAGGTTGTTCATCTCACTCACATATGTCATAGTGAAATACTAAAAGCCAAAAGTCACGATATTTCAACAGTAGTGACCATCTGTTGTTCAAGGGGCTACAATTGTTCTGAAGCAAACTTCTCTTCAGGAGCAGCATAAAAAAGACAACATCTTCACAGTGATGCAGGAAGTCATCAACAGGACTTTTAGAGGAAAAGTGAGGGTGAGAGTCCTCACCAATGGGTTTGCAAAAAAGGAAGTGGTAATGGATTCAGTTTGACCATAGTGCACATTCTCCCAAATGGAATACATATTTTTTTGCAGAAAAAAAAAAGGAAAAGCATGGAACTTGGCAAATGCATGAGTAAATTTAAAAGCCTACTGTATAAAAAGTGACGTCTTATTGTTGAAAAAAATACATTAAAACGCCAGATAGTAATCCACAAAGAGAAGGGCACAGGTGCTAACTACCATTTAAGTGCTAACTAAGGGTCCCAACTTCTATATTAGCAATTTCTAAACTATTGGAGTAAAATCAATTTTGAAAATTAAAAACTATGTAAGAAAGGGGAATCCGAACAGTGGGTACAAAGAAAAAGTACAACATACAGTGTCAAAAATAAATAATGCCAATCACATGCAATGCCCATAAACAAAATGCCTTAGTTGATTAACAAACAGAACTATAGGCTGTCAAAAATAACTAGAGTGCAAAGTTACAGACAGGTTGAAAGTTACACATTTGGAATAGATTCACCAAGCAAAGTCTAAGAAGAAAGCAAGAATAGCCACAGAAACACAATTACCTTTGTTAAAAGCATTACTGAGAAAGAAAGCCAAACTGATGAAAGCTTTGTTGCATAATTTTGCAAGTAAATAATATTCTGGTCTCAAAATAAATTATCTATAAATAAAATCCTTCTGTTTTTCTTTTCTAATCCTTATGCCCTTTGGTTTCATTTCTTAAATGTACTATAATATCCAATAGAGTGTTTAATGAAGGAGGTAGTCATATACCTTGTCAAAAGCAAGCCTTGGAAATGTCACCATGGTGATGGTGTAGTATGATATCACACTTGTATATTAATTTTATCTTATAGCAACAAATGATTTGCATATACCCCTTCCTTAAATGCATATGCAAAGCTGCTAGCATATGTGAGTTCCAGTGATAAGCTACATAAATCATGTGCTACATTTCTAGTATTTTAATTTGAAGGTTTAGACAATTTTTTTAGAATTGCACAAACGTCGAAAAATGTATATAAATAGCTAACTTAGAACCTTAGAACCAGAACCAAACAAAAAAAAAATGGAAGCTTTTAAAAATCGTATTGATGATGGTCATTTAGTCACCGCCAAAGAGCTGCTCACTTCTCACTAGCAGAGGGACTGGTCCTCCCTACCAGAAATGACGTTCTTCACTCATTTTCTCCAGGGCAGAAGACCTAACAGTACCTGCAGGGTTCTCGGGAGCAGAATATGACTTAACAGTCATCTAGCATGATCTCATCCCATGGCTGGGATGTCCTCATCTTTGGTTTTTGACTGGAAACAGAGCATCCATGCACATGAATGCGTGCAGACCTATGTGCATGTTGCTAAGAGTAAGTGATGTTATCAGCCACATATGAGGACTCACCAAAAAGAGTGTTTGGCAATAGGAACACGGCCGTGTGCTGAAGTACCCTGTGTTTCATTTAATGAGGGCAGGAAAGGGAGTGATAAATAAATTAATATGTCGATACAAAAACTCCTGAGATTCATTGTTAGGCAAGACAATAGTTTTTTGTTTGTTTGTTTTTTGTTTTTGTTTTTGTTTTTGTTTTCTCAACCCTGAACACCAATCTCTGGAGTCAAAAGCTCTGTGTATGTTTTGGAATCTGAAGACTGTGTTAATTTGTTGCTTAAATCTGTGAAAACAAGTTGTTTTTTTTTTTTTTTTGAGGGAAAAACATGGAAGTTATAAATGCTCTGTGGAACTGCTTTGTGTTGTTATGTTGTGGTTGCCTTTTCTTAATACATTGTTCAAAATACATTTATTTTACCTCAGAAACATCTATACATCATGATATAATAGTTTTAAGTATCCCATATCTTAATTGCAATATGATATTCATTAAAACATCTATGTTCTGTAAAAGAACAAATGTTGATGTGAAGTTAACATGCTTTTATGAAGGCCTCTTATTAAGTTAAAACCCTTCTCATCTATTTCCAGCTTTAATTTTTTTTAAATCCTGACTAGATGCTGAATTCTGACAAATGCTTTTTACCTGCATACATTGGGAGGATCGTATATTTTTCCTTTAATCTGCTACTGCTGTAAACTAAAAGAACATATTCTCTAATATTGCATCTGTGATATTTGGTCATCACGTGTGATCTTTTCCATTTGTTGCTTATTTTTTCTTACTAAAGCTTTGAATAAAATTTTTATCTCCATATTTATGAGAAGAACTAGCTCGTAATTTTCCTTCCCATTCTCATATGTTTCTGACAGCATTTAAATTCAGTGTTACATCAACCTCTAATCCAGATGGCCTTAACATTCTATTCCTCTCAGTTTGGCAAAACTATAGGCAGGCCTCTGATCTCCTTTCAGTAGATCATTGTGCCTTCTCATTTTCATTAAAAAAAGAAAACAAGTTACAGTTATAAATTATTTCTCTGTGCCTTTGAGATACAAATCTATGATGCAAGAATATCCTTATTTCTTTTTAGGACTTGGGAGTCACGCTTTTGAAATTTAATAATCAAGAAAAATAGCATCCCTATCTCACAGTATGAAGATAGGAGCCTGTTCTTATGACTAACAATTAGCAAACATAGATGACCCATTCACACTGACCCTCCCCCCCCCCCCCAATGCTCTTCAGTACTTTTCCATTCCCCTATCTCAGTCTTTAAAGTTATTATTCTTTGTGAACTTAATATAGGAGTACTGAATATTATTTTTCCTACCTCTTCTCTTTCCAATTCCTCCCATGACCCTCCCACTCCTCCTCAAATTCATGACCTCTTATTCTTTAATTATAATTGTTTTGTATATATGTATGTATAATTTTTATAAACACAATCTGCAGAAATCATTTAGAGTTGCTCATTTATCTTTAGGGCTAACATCTGGTCCTCTCCAACTTGTCTTCTGAAAAGTTCCCTAACACTCGGGTGTAGAGGTCATGTTGTAGATGGGCACCCTTCAGTCAGTGTTTTTCTGTATTTGGACCAGCTTTCTGTAATGGTCTCCATCTGCTGTAAAGAGAAGATTTTCAGTGAGCCTTACAAGTCCCCTTTTCCTTATTAGATTTTTGCCCACCCATTTATTATGCTTTACTGTTCCCTTACAAATGGTGGAAACTCTAAAATATACGTGAAGAATAATCATAGCATGGTAATAAATATTATAAATATAGACCTATAAAACCGATACATTTCCTGATTAAAAAATAAATCTTAAATTTCTAGTAGTCTTCTTCGGTTGTTTAAACACCCTGGTTCAACAGCATTAGAAAGCAGAGCCATTTGTTCTCTGGTTTCTGAAAGTTTGTATGAGATTGCACCATTTCTTTCTCAAATACTTGCTAGAAACAGAAATCAGATAGCACAGCCGGAGATGGAATTGTTGGGCCAAGGGTTTTGACTGATGATTTCAATCTTCATCATGCCACTTACTATCTGCAGGACAACATCTGTAGCTGTGCCATCTCTTTCATTTCTGAGAATTCCTTTTTGTGTGCATATATATAATATATTATATATTATATATTATATTATTTTAATATATATTATATATTAAAATATATATATTAAAATCCATCCTGAGAAGTGTTCACCAATTTCATTCAAGTTTCAAGGAACTAACTATTGTTTCGTTAGTAACAATTGCACATTTGTTTTCTGGCTTATTTTTTATCTTGATGTGTGTTTTCTTTCATTCTGCTACCTTAAAACTTAATTGGTTATTATCTTACTAAGTGCTGTTATCATCAGACCAAGAAATCATGAAAATGATCTGTAACCAGGTTTTTTTTTTAATTTATTTT
>CABHPH010114028.1:2318-13244 GCA_902168325.1 Peromyscus nudipes
AGAGAGAGAGAGAGAGAGAGAGAGAGAGAGAGAGAGAGAGAGATCAGCAGATGAGCCTGAGCCTGGAGTTGGGGGAAAGGTTATCAACAGGAGCTATTGATTTGGATTAAAAAAAGTAAGCATCGGAAAGTGTGGGGAGGGGGAATGGTCTAGCCATTAAGAGTGAGCAATGCTTTTCTAGGGGACCTGAGTTCAACTCCCAGCACCCTATCACGTGGACAACGGCCTGTAACTCCAGCTGACTGGACATCTGAAGCCTTCCTCTGGCCTCTACTGGAAGAAAGCACATGGGAGGGAGCAGGGTTTTGGGGTGGAGGACAGACACAGGAAACTAGGAGAGGAGGCAGACAGTGGAGACAAGTTAAGCTCAAAACAAAAGAGAAAAGCCCAAACTGTCTCCAAGTTATTTCATATTAATGGAACATTGGCTCTTTACTATAATCTGTCCTTCAGTTACACCCCATATTATACCCCAAACACAGGGCCAGGACAAACTGTCCTGCATAATGGGCAAAGAAACTGAGGTGGAGAGCAACTTGTGTGGCTGATTCCAAGGCAGAGTGAGACCCTGGCCTCCATTTGACTATGTTGTCCAAGGCCTTCCTGCCTGCCCAGTCGCTCTGCTCCCAGGACCTTCACATTTTCCCTAAGTGATTTAAAACAACAATAACAAAATTTGTTTTATTAGTTTTTTTTTTTTGCCTGCATGTATGTATGTGTACCACACATGTGTCTGATGCCTGCAGTGCTCAGAAGAGTGCATCAGATTCCCTGGAACTGGAGTTACAAATGGTTGTGAGGAGCCTTGTAGCCTCTGGAAATTGAACCCAAGTCCTCTGCAATAGTTCACTCTTAACCCATGAGTCATCTTTCCAGCCCTAATAATTACAATTTGTTTGTTTGTTATTGTTGTTTTTCAAGACAGGTGTAGTACGAATTCTAATTGGTCTTAAAAATAATAATAACCTGGAGCCAGATATCAGGGTATGCTGAAAGATCAGAGAAACAAAGGAACAAGCCACAGCCACCTCTTACCTCGACAACTCCTCAGCCAAAAAGGGATGAGCTCCTGTCTCCTCCCACCCTATATTCCTCTCTCTGCCCAGACATATCTCTACCTCCATAGTGCTGGAATTAAAGGAGTGTGGCTCCACTGCCTGGCCTCCAGGGTTAACTAGTTCCACACTCTGATCTCCAGGCAAACTTTATTTGTTAGAGCACCAACAAAATATCACCACATTTCCCCTTTTTTATCTAAAATAAAAAAAGGTTCTAACTAATATAAGAAAAACTATATACAATAAGTACAATAACTATATACAATATATACAGGCAATAATACATTAACAATGTCTAGTCCATTAACAATAGACAAATTCAGAGAAAATATTCCATATCTATTCTATCTTGGTGAGCCAAAAAGGTTGTACCTAATTCACTTTCTATTCTAACTTACATTATCAAAATTATCTTTTTTTTTAAAATATTTATTTATTTATTATGTATACAATGTTCTGCCTGCACACCAGAAGAGGGCACCAGATCTCATTATAGATGGTTGTGAGCCACCATGTGGTTGCTGGGAATTGAACTCAGGACCTCTGCAAGAGCAATCAGTGCTCTTAACCTCTGAGCCATCTCTCCAGCCCCCCCCAAATTATCTTTTAATGTCTCTCAAGTTTATACACTTTACACTTCTTTAATGAACTTCTTTTCTGAATCTGGTAGCAAGGAAAACTATAACTATAAAGTCTTCAACTCCATCAGACACCCAAGAATGAAATAATATTACCTGAGTAAGCTGGAAGTGCAAGCAAGCAACTTCCAAAAACATATAAGAAATGACAGAAACAGCTGGCTGCCTGGACAGTCACCCAAGGTTCCTCTGTAACATTGGGTTATCCCTCTTTGACCTATAGGCCTAACATATATGACAGACTTTCCTGTGAAGCAGGTTATTCTAAAGGGCTGTCCTACCTTGTCTTGGCAAAATTCAGCAGTCCTTTATTTTGTGTCCTGCTTGTCCAATTTGGACAGAATTACTGTCAGCAGTTGAGGCAAGGGCACTTTCCTGCCCAGTGGCTAACTTTTACCACAAAGAAAGTAAACTCCATATAGAAATTCTTTGATGCCCATCATCTTCTCTGAAGTAGATTGGTACTGCTAGGAGCAGACATGTCTCACTGTCAAAAAAAAAAAAAAAGAATCTATGTTATTAGAACATCTTAAATGCCAAATTCTATAGATCTCTGAAGTGTTTGAAGACCACCTGTCTACCTAAAATATATCTGTTTGACCTTGAAAACATTCCTAACATGACTACAAGTTTGATTGTAGTAGGTGACTAACTACTAACCAGCATTTATTATCCTAAATAGTTTGTAATAATAAATCTCAACGATTAGCAATTTGTATTACATTGTTAAATGAGATGTATAGGTACAATACCTTGAACAAGATTAGAAATGTATGTATAGTATGTTGTAACAAAAATAATCTCAACTTTGTATCAATATACAAAGATTCATATTAATGTAAAATATTTAAAACAAGTAGTTGTTTTTTAAAAGCAGATTCAATAATCTACCCTTTATCCTATCATATTTATATCTTTTTCTTTCTTTCTTTTATTTCTCAAAATAAGAACCCTGAATCTAATCTCCTTTGTTCGTTTTTTTTTTCTTTTAATCATTACCAATAACAACTTGTAACCAACTACCCTAAACAATGACAAATATCCATAATTCATTGAACAACCAAAAACCACCCACCCCACATCTTGGGAATGTGGCATCCTGTTCTTAAGTTTACTTCCTGCTGTCTGAGGGTGATGGCATCTTTAGGGGATTCTGAAAAGAAAAATTTGGGTTAATTGTCTAGTCCTGGGAGAGGCAGCTGTATCATTTGTTGTCCAGTCTCTGTGTAATGGGAAAGCGCAGGGCTTGTCTCAAGTCCTGGCTAGAGTAGTCTGTGAGGCTGGATCATCTCAGCTAGCCACCTCAGGATTGTCCTGAGCAGTTTATAGTCGAAAGCTGATCTTTGGGGGATGTTTGTCAGCTTAGTGGTGTTACCATAGTCCATGTGGAACCATCATTGTGGGGCCCCATCCTCCTTCTGAACACTTCAGAGATTGCTGTTAGGCATGGTCATGGTTCATTGCTGAACACTTAAACATTTTTTTTTTTTTTGGTTTTTTTAAGACAGGGTTTCTCTGTGTAGCTTTGTGCCTTTCCTGGAACTCACTCTGTAGCCCAGGCTGGCCTCGAACTCACAAAGATCTGCCTGCCTCTGCCTCCTGAGTGCTGGGATTAAAGGCGTGTGTCACCACTGCGTGGGCTCACACTTAAACATTTTAAATGTCATATGCAGCAGATTTCGAAGAGGTTAAAGGATCAATATTAGTTATGTATATCCAGAGTACAAAAACTTAATTCCTAGTTACCTGATAGAGACTCAAACCTGAAATCACGAACAGGAAGCTTGATGAAGCCTTTTTCTAGAATTAGTTAGTACTCTATATGACCATTATTATCGTGATAAAAAGTTTTAAAAAATATATATGTATAAATCTTAAAAAATTTGGGATAATATTTATACTTTAAGAAAATCTTTAAAGAAAGAGTTAAAATAAAACCAAAGGTCATGAGATTAGTAGCAATAGAATAGTCCTGAATTTGTTTTTTGTTTTGTTTTGTTTTGTCCCTTATCAGGTGGCTCTTCTGACATGAGACAGAGATTTTGGATTTTTCTTTAAGAAGCATGCTTGGGTTTAGAGAAGGAGAGAGCCACACTCCAACTCCAAAGTCAGCCTTAGTTTTCAATTGAACTGGAACTACAAAAAGACCATTTGCTTTATGTGTCTGTAGAGAACAGCAGAAACAAACATTTTGGAAGATTTATGAAATTTTATCCTGTTGGAGATGTGATATATCACTAGGCCAATTTACTCTTTTTCTTGGGACTTTTTTTTTTTTTTTTTTTTTTTTTTTGGATAGCTTGTCCTTTTTCTTCAGATGTCTCATTCGTCCAGTGTTCTTCAGATTTCTTAGCTGGATGCCTTCATTCTCCTGAAAGGAAAAAAAAAAAAAATCCTGCCCCAACTCTAACTTTGGGGAGGTTCCCTTTTGGCAAGTTATATCTGATCAAATAAAAAGCATTTGTTAGTTGTATAAGTTGGTTTAGATTGAATGGTCATGCTGGTTGATGAACTATCACCTCTTCTAATTAAGAAGTTTCTCTTGTTCAAATCAAACCTTTATCAATTTTGATGGTATCCATAGCTTTTCTTCTCCTGTGGAAACAAAAGCAAAACCTCTCTGTAACACGAATTGCTAAATGGTCTTATTAATAAAAAATTTGGCTGGGCGGTGATGGTGCATGCCTTTAATCCCAGCACTTGAGAGGCAGAGCCAAGTAGATCTCTATGAGTTCGAGACCAGCCTGGTCTACAGAGCAAGATCCAGGACAGGCACCAAAACTATACAGAGAAACTCTGTCTTCAAAAACCAAAAAAAAAAAGAAAAAAAAACCCAGAGCCAGATACTGAGGTGAAAGCTGAAAGATCAGAGGAATAGAACAAGCCAGCCACAAGTTCTTATTGCTAGGAAATCCTCAGCCAAAGAGAGCTACTTCCTATATACTCACCCCTATATACCATTCTTGCCCTGCCATCTTACTTCCTCTCGCCGCCCAGCTACATCATGTCCTCTTTCCACCCAGCTCTATCACTTCCTGTCTGTCTGTATAGACCTCCAGACCTCTATGGTTAACTAGTGTTGGAATTAAAAGTGTGTGCCACCATGCATGGCTCTGTTCCCAGTGTGGCCTTAAATTCACAGAGATCCAGATGAATCTCTGCCTCCCGAACGCTAAGATTAAAGGCATGTGCTACCACTGCCTGACCTCTATGTTTAATATAGTGGTTGGCTTTTTCCTCTGATCCTCAGATAAGCTTTATTTATTTATTTATTTATTTATTTATTTATTTATTTATTTTGGTTTTTCGAGACAGGGTTTCTCTGTGTAGCTTTGCGCCTTTCCTGGAGCTCACTTGGTAGCCCAGGCTGGCCTCGAACTCACAGAGATCCGCCTGGCTCTGCCTCCCGAGTGCTGGGATTAAAGGCGTGCGCCACCAACGCCCGGCCAGATAAGCTTTATTTGTTAGAGCACAATTAAAATATCTCTTGTAGGTTATTAAAAGGACCAGCCTTAATAATATATTCCCCAGGGACTCAGAAGAGAAACTACAAATGGTGAGAATTATTTTTGGGAAATGAATCTAAGTACACCATGCTCTTTGTCCGTCTACTTTATTCCTCTGGGATAAAATCCTATCTATACAGCTTCAGTTCTTTACACAAGCCTAGTACCTTTCTTGCCTGATTTCTCTCTGAATTTATCTACTGTTCCCTCTAAGTTCTATCTTAATTCTCTCGTCTTAATTCTGCTTCATCTAGGTCCTTCTCATCTAGTTCTTACCCAGCTAGTACTTCTCCATCTGGCTCTTCCTCATCTTCCATCTGTTAGGATTCTGCCACTCCAGCTATATGATCACACATGTGCAGTTCAGTAGCTAAGCAAGGGGTCTTATGTCTTACATCATCAGTGCACTGCATGATTGTGCAAATGTGCGCAGTGTAGTCACGCAATCAGCACATGTGTGGCAAAGCTCCCTAAGTCCACATGCGCATGTGCAGGGGAATCCTTAAAAAGCCGGACACAGACTCCTCCCCTCTCTCTTCTCTCTGTTCTCTCCTCCCCTAACTCTCTCTCTCTCTCTCTCTCTCTCTCTCTCTCTCCACGTGTGTCTCCCCAGGCCTGGTTACTCTCTTCCGACCCCTACTCCTCCTAATAAAGCTCTGATACTGGGTTTTGTCATGTCTCATGACCTTTTCGCCTGGTAACAGCACCGCTTATTATTTTTTAAAACCACATTGGTGCTGTGACGAGACAGGCTCTCTCAGCGCTCTGCATCTGGGGCTCTGTGTCTGGGACCCTGTATCAAGGTTTCTTGGACCTGCGACTGCCCACTCCGCTTTTTTCATTTGCCCAGTCTCCAGGACGGCTCTGCACAGCACACTGGCTAACCAGATTGGTGAGTTTTCCCTTTCCGATCCCTTGCCATTTCCCACAACTGTAGCCTGAGATATATTTCTTGCGCCAGACCACGGGTGTGTGTGTGTGTGTGTGTGTGTGTGTGTGTGTGTGTGTGTGTGTGTGTGTGTGTCTTTGGGCTGTGTACCACGACACATTCTCTCTTGATGAAATATTAAATGCTATCTGTACCTCCGGTACATAAGCCCCCCAGCCCTTGCCCCACCCATGATGACGAGTGGGGTAACTTGTGCTGAAGCTGGTCCACAGATTACCTGCCCTCGGGGACACCCGGGATGGGAATCTAGGATCCCGTTTGTTATTTTAATTTTTTATTTTTTTTTTCTCTTGGCTGCAGTCATGGGACATGGAGGCTCCCTCCTCTTGGTTCCACTCCTCCTCTGAGCAATGCCTTAAATATCCCCAGATACCAGTAAATTTGGCCGCATAACGGCTGCTTGAACCCCAATATTTCATGGAAATTATCTAATTCTGCCAGAGAATGGGCAAATGAAAAGCGTTACCTTATCCCCAGGCTTTTACCTAAGCTCAGAACCCTCCCTCTCTGAGTCTCTCTCTCCTGACCACGTGCATTCCTGAGCCTGAGGAATCTCTGACTCCAAACAGTCTCTGCCTATCTGACCTCCGCTCTGTTCTCCGGTACCAGGTGGGCCGCTAAGCACAGACAGGTCTGGAAGCAGGCTAGGATGCATGCAAATAAGTTTACAATCAGGCCCACACTGGGATCATAATAATCTGGATGGCTCTCTAGCCAGAGATCAGTTTACAACCTGCCTCCTGGCGGGTCTTCCTAAAGCTGTCCTCAAACCAGCAAACTATCAAAAAAAAAAAAAAATTAAGACATGGAATAAAATCCATCTCTTGTCTCCCAGAACTCCCTGACATTAGGGCTGAACTTAAGCATCTGGAGAGCAAGGCTCCTGACCTCACAGGCAAGAGTTTCAGCTGTGGCATTTAAGAAGGTACCATGGGAGAGATGAGAAAGCTCATAAACAGAATTGCCAAATGCTGGCACATGCCATCCAAGCGACTGCATAAGAGCTTCCAGGTCCCTGTTTTAGAAGGCCACATGGGCTAATGCGTGCCCTGCCCCTTGGGACATCAATTGTCCTTGTTCAAAGTGCCACCTAGAGAGATAAGTGGTCAGCTGACTGCCCTTGTGCACCTCATGCTATGGGGACATCAAAGACCTCCAGCAGACCTCCTAGGCCTGGCCACGGGCTCACAGGGAACCCAGGATGCAGTATGGAGGTGATCCATTTCCTTCCTTCTGGACACCAGGGCCACTTGCTCAGTTCTGGGGGAGTTTGGGGTCCCACCTCCTTCTCATTTCCCTATTGTCGGGGTAGGGGGACAGCCTTATATAACTCACCAGACTTAATTGTACTTTCAGGGGTACTTAATGGGAGGAGATTTTCCAGCTAAGGTAGGAGCTTTCATTTCATTGCTCCCTCCATGCCTCACTCCAGACCTGTCAGCAGTGCTTTTCCTCCTCATGCACAGTGACACAGACAGGGCCCTGCTCTCTCTCAAGTTCCAGAGGACACCAGGATCCACTGTCTTGTCCCAAATTCCAGAAGAATGAGGTCTAACCCCAGAAGCTTTTCTCTTCCTGGTTCCCTCTTCTAATTAACTACTCAGCTAATTGTTACAGGATAACCATAGAGCTGGAGTCCAAGGACCATCAAGTATATACCCAGGTGGTAAGGAACAGTAACAGTTCAAAAGGTATTTACACCCCCAGACCCAAATGGGTCTGGGCCCTGCAAAAACAGACTTTAATATAAGCATCTATTACTGTTAAATGTTCTCAACAATTGATCACCTGTGTCTTCTGGATGCTAAACTAATAAAGGAAACAGGTGCCTTAAAATAACCTGTCTCTGATAAGGCTTATCTCAGGTAAAAATTAAAAACATGTTCCAATATCTCTCTCTCTCTCTCTCTCTCTCTCTCTCACACACACACACACACACACACACACACACACACACATACACACTAACCAATGTAAGTAGAATACTAAACACTTAACACTACAATGTCATGGTTATTAGCACAAGACTTTAATTTTCTCATGGCTGCTTCTTAATATGTTCAAAATTTTTCTGAGCTCCAGAAAATTCACCTGGACAAGTCAGTGAGCTCTGGAACTGGACAGCACCTTGTCAGACGATTCCCAAAGCAGCAAATGACCCCCAGGACACCTGTCTACTTCAGAAGCCCCCTTCCCTACCCCCCCCCAAGAGTCAACGGACACTCACCAAGTCAGCTGGAAGCAGTTTTCCAGGAGAAACAACACCCCTATTCCTGTTCACCTCCTTTTTTTTTTTTTTTGGTTTTTCGAGACAGGGTTTCTCTGTGTAGTTTTGCACCTTTCCTGGAACTCACTCTGTAGACCAGGCTGGCCTCGAACTCACAGAGATCCGCCTGCCCCTGCCTCCCGAGTGCTGGGATTAAAGGCGTGAGCCACCACCGCCTGGCCACCTGCTTTTTTATAATAAGCAAAAAGTCAAGAATGTTAGGATTCTGCCACTCCAGCTATATGACTACACATGTGTAGTTCAGTAGCTAAGCAAGGGGTCTTAATCTTACGTCATTAGTGTGCTGCATGATTGTGCAAATGCGTGCGGCACGGTCATGAAATCAGTGCATGTGAGGCATAGCTCCATAAGCCCGCCTGCGCATGTGCAGGGGAATCCTTAGAAAGCTGACACAGACTCCTCCCCTCTCTCTTCTGTCTGTTCTCTCCTCCCCCCACTACCCCCCCTCTCCCTGCACGTGTGTCTCCCCCAGGCCTGGTTACTCTCTTCTGTCCCCCAATAAAGCTCTGGTACTGGGTTGGTCGTGCCTGGTGCTTCTGACCTTTCTTTCCTCTCGCAGTAACCAGAGCTGCTTATTTTTTCACGGCACCCAATGTTGTTTTAAAAATAATGGCGGCGCTGTTGCTGGGTGAAAAGGTCATGAGACGTGACAAAACCCAGTATCAGAGCTTTATTAGGAGCAGGGGGCACAGAAGAGAGTAACCAGGCCTGGGGGAGACACACGTGCAGAGAGAGAGAGATAGTGGGGGGAGGAGAGAACAGACAGAAGAGAGAGGGGAGGAGTCTGTGTCAGCTTTCTAAGGATTCCCCTGCACATGCGCAGGTGGGCTTATGGAGCTACACCACGCATGTGCTGATTGTGTGACTGCACTGTGTGCATTTGTGTGACCACGCAGCACACTGATGATGTAAGACATAAGACCCCTTACTTAGCTACTGAACTGCGCATGTGCGGTCACGCAGCTGGAGGAGCGACAGAATCCTAACACCATCTTGTCCACACGTTCTCTCTGGTCAAAGTCCTCCTCATCCCTCAGTTCTCCATCCTCAACTTCTCCGCTCCTCTCTTCCTCTCTGGCTCCTTATACCTCTAAGTCCTCCCAAGTCTCTGAGGTGTTTAGTTATAAATCCAAGCCATAGCCATCCTCCCCCTCAGCCAGGTCACCAGGCTTGAATTCCTACAGGGTCATAAAGGCAGGTAAGAATTTTCCTCAGGCAGTGACCGTCAGGCTTTCTTTTACAACCTGAAGATGGAGTGGTTAAAGGAGGAGTGTAGCGCCCCCCTCGTCCAGCAAGGAGGACACGACACCGAGCTCTTCTTCTTGCGATTTATTCAGGCCTTTGATCAATATTCTGGCTTCTAAAAACTCCCCCCGGGGAAAGCCTCTCCCAGCCTTATATAGGCTCTGGGCAGCCAACCCCAGGTCGCCACGTGGGCATTGCCCAATAGGCTCAAGCATGTACAAGCAAACCACAACCTCTGCTATAATTGTTTACCACGGGGAGCGCTCGCCGTCGGGATGGCGGAAGGCGGTAACCAGCACCACCTGTAAGGCATGGCTACACGCAGCTCCCTACATATTCCCCCTTTTAGTTTTATTTAAATTAGCAGGAGAGAGCAGAGGTCTGATCTCTGTTAAGGAAAAACAGAGGACTATGTACTGACATCCACACAGGTGTCATCCACCCAGAGAATGCTTGACCTGTCCGATACCCTTTTTCACAGAGGTGGGACCTTGGGGCATTAACCCACATGCAATCAGACATACTCTCCTCAAGACCATCGATGCTGCTGTGGTCCTGAGTGCAGTGCGCTAGCCTCGCATCCTGCATATGAACTAAGGTAGTCAACCAGGTCTGGGGAAACTGTCCGGCCTCTATGACCGTAAAGGCTTGAATGATCATGGCTGCATTGCACTGCTAAGAGAGCCTAATACGACAGATGCACCACAGGCAAATCAGGGAGGCAAGCACCAGTAGGCCCGTTAAGGCACCTAGACCCGCCCCCTCTTTCAGCTGGTTCATGGTCGTAGAGATCCCAGAGGACAGTCCTTCTGCAGGTCCAGGATCCACTCGAGTTGAATTGACAGCAACTACGGCCACTCTCAGTTGATCCATCAGGCCATCGAATTCTCCTGTCCAATTTCCTAGAAGATAACTAGACAACTGTTTAGACAAGTTTACAGCACATGTAAAATTTTCATACTGGCTATTAGTTATAAATGTCCAAATTCAAAAAATTTATGGTAAATAAGGCAATGGATATTCTTTCTTTAGGGGTACGGCCATGGCCTATTCCCCCCTTTTGTTTTTGTAAAGATTATTTAGGGTTTGTGCTGTTTGGACAGTATGAGTCATGGCTATGGCTGCAGTAGTCGCTCCAACTGCTGCCAGGGCAAGTTAGGGCTACCATTAGCATATAACCAGAATATTTTTGTAGTTTTATCTCATTTTAAGTTCAAAAAAGTTCAAAAAGGTAAATTCTGGT
>CABHPH010114029.1:2281-23645 GCA_902168325.1 Peromyscus nudipes
TGTGTGTGTGTGTCCCTCTATCTCTCTTATATATTTGAACACCCATATATTTGTGTGTGTGTGTGTCCCTCTATCTCTCTTATATATTTGAACACCCATATATTTGAATGTCTGTGCACCATGTGCATGCCTTGTGCCCACAGAGTCCAGAAAAAGGCATTGGATCACCCTGGAACTAGAGCTACAAATGGTTGTGAGCCACTGTGTGGTTGCTGGATCCTCTGAAAGAGTAGCTAGTACTCTTAATCACCTGAGTCATCTCTCCAACCTCTTTCCATATCTTTCAATATGTAGTTAGTGAATAGTGACCACAGGGGCCTCTTGTAGATCAATAATAGGGGACATCCTTATGCTATCCCTGCCTGCCTCCCCTTCACAGAACCAGAGCACCTGGGGAAGCAAGTGTAGGATAGGCCAGGAAGAAAGAGAAGACTCAAACTCTGAGGCCCAAATCAAATGTAAAACATGAAGCTGACCCTCATTGTGCCTTCCCTGAACCTTAGTTGTCCCTTCAGGCTTTCCTAGGAAGAAGTGAAAAGGGCTGAATTAGAGGCCAGTGTTCCTTCTTTCTCCCTTCCTTTCTCCCTTCCTTTCTCCCTTCCTTTCTTCCTTTCTTCCTTTCTTCCTTTCTTCCTTCCTTCTTTCCTTCCTTCCTTCCTTCCTTCCTTCCTTTCTCCCTCCCTCCCTGTCTGTCTGTCTGTCTGTCTATCTATCTACCTTCCTTTCTTCTTTTTTCCAGCCCCAGCAATACTGGGAGATATGAGTTGCTCTAGTTCAGACAACATAGCCCAGGCTCTTCCTCTTCTGCTGCTGAATGTCACATAGCAAGTCTATTCACATTCCCCCAAAGGAACACTGCTTAGATGTGGAAAGACACTGCAGGGCTTATGCTGAGTCTGGGAGTCCCTCACGAGCCTTATTAACTAGTACCACTTCTGAACCTTGAGCTAAAAGAAATGCCTTAGCCATATTTTACACTTAAGAAAATGGTCTCAAAGAGGTTGAATAATTTGAGCAAGACTACAAAACTGGTGAGTGACAAGCTGTGGTTCCCAACTGACCAGCTAAGTCCTGGGCTACTTTTCCTCAGCATGATTTCCATCTCCTGGGATGTCATCAGTGGCTGCTGCCTGCTTCCAGAACCAAAAGGCTCATGACTTCACCCCTTTTGGCAGTCAAACTTCAGTTGGAAACAATGGGAGTGGGCACTTTCTCCTTCAGTCTAACCCAAGTCTTTAGAATTGATTGGTCAGGAAGGCAGAATCTGTTCTGAGTAAGGGATGCTAAGGCTTGTGCTCACCCCACAAACCAGGCTGAGGGGTATGGTATGACCATTGGGTCATCCTGAGACATGCAAGGTACCCCAGAAGAGACAGGAACAGTTAAAGCTCCTAGGGTTGTGGCATCTGGCTAGCCTGCCTTTAGTTTCACATGCCTACTATGTGATTTGGTCTCTGAGTGTGGATTAGAGTCTTAGTGTATGTGTGGCTTTCATGTGTGTTTTAGCATGTTCCAGTAGGTAGTATGGTTGATGCAGTAGAGAAGGTGAATCCCCACCACTCAGGGCATCTGTTACCATCTGCACACCCAAGCAACAGGTTGTTTCAACAATTAATGCCCATCTCAACAGCTATGTGGCTGCTCTCAAGGAACACCTGTATTCTGAGAGTGGTGGACCCCACCCAATGTCTCTTAGCTACAAACACTTGCAATCAGTGTTGGAGATAAGAGCCAAGGAGATGGTAGCAAACAGAAATCCCTTCTAGCCTGGTGGGAGCCCAACTCTGAGCTCCAGGAGTCAGTGTGGCTCATGAGGTAGCCAAGTGGGTCCTGGCCCAAAACAGATCCCTTTCCCCTCCAAAACCTGCTACCCTATCACCAAAACTAGGGTAAGGAGCCAAAGTCTCTTCTGCTAGGCTCAGGCTGAGAAAGGCTCAATTGGCAAAGGGACCCTACATCTCTGTCTCCCAAGAATTTCCCGTCCATTCTCAGAGCAAGTGTGGCTACCAACCCCTCAACTGAGCCACTCCCCTGCCACCCTGCACACTCCCAGTGGCCTGCTAATAAAGAGAAAGCTTTACAGCCAGCCTCAGGCTACCTCCTGTTCTATGACTTGCTGGAGCTGTCACCATTTCAGCTGCCCACCACACTCTGAGAAAGAATGGAGGCATTTGAACAAGAGCCCACCTTCAAGATACTAAGGGGTACTTGCCATGGGCTCTGCTCTCTGTGCTGGCTCCTGAGGTTGAATGGTGATCATTCATGACAATCAGGGCAGGTCATTTTTTAGATCTGCTAGACTGAGAAGGGAACAAGTCTCTCCTGCTAGGGTGTTGTACATGTTGGATTAAACCTCAGAAAAACATTCCAGACAGTATGTGGGGTGGCCCCCAGAGTATTTGGCACCACTGTGTGTTCATGTGCAACATACCACGAAGTGAAATATGCATATTGACCACACCATAAATACATGGAACCAGGCAAGAAAGAGGCCAGCAAGGTCAAATCTTCTACACACAAACATACAGCTAACATGGAACAAGGTTCTGGCTTCTTTTCTGTTCTATGGCATTTGTTGACTGAGAGCTTGGTACACACTAGGCATGCTTCCCAGTGTGTATGAGCACACATAGGTATATGCACAGATGTACATGACTTCACATGCATTCTAAGTGCTAGCATTGCAGCCCCTGCCATGTATAGGGCCTCTGAAATCTGCATTTATCTGCCCCATGGTTCTCAAGATCTGTACTTCTTCATTTTCTTCTGTGCCAATGACACCACCCACAGTACTATCTATCTGCCTTGTCTGTTCCTGACAAAACCTAATTAAGGCAGCATCCTGGGGGATGCTGCTCCTGAGTGCCCTGGGGGTGCTCTACTGGCAGCTTGTACATCTATTAAAGCGGTATTGGAACTACCCAGTCACCATGGCAGTGTCCATGCATGAGTGTAAACTCTTCCCATCTGTCACTCTATGTGACATGAATGCACATAGGTGAGGGTCTGGGTGTTGTCAGCCTTAGGTATGGGCTCCCCAACATTTATTTCAACCTGAAATGTCTCCCTGGGTTTGGTCTCAGATGGTACCTCATGCTTTAATTTCTCCTAATCCCTGTACCTAATCAGGACTTCTCAGATCTCAGTGGCACTGCTAAAGGAACAACAGACATTACTAGGAGCCCATGGTTGAGGTGAAAGGGAACTTTATAGGTCAGTCTGAGCTGGGTTGCAATGATAGGGCACCTCAGGAGGAAGGATCAAGTAGAATTCCAGGTAAGGAGTGGATATGAGCCTGCCAGAAGGGCATGCAGCCCTGGAAATGGCCAGGCTAGGGACTTGACCTCAACTCTGAAGTTATGAGAGTGTGCAGGCCCAGCTCCTAAAAACGCTTCTCTCTGGGGTTAAGAAGGGGGATGGACTACTGTCGTTGCTGGACATACAGGGATGCTGAAGTCACATAGTGCTGGATCACCCTGTTCTGTGTCATAGGGAACCCTACAACGATCTACCTAGGAATACCGGCCCTGCCTCCAGGCCAAATGTCATGTGCCAACATCTGGAAGCACTTGATGCATTTTCCTGGGAGAGCATCTATGCCCTCTACAAGTTCAAATTTATTGAAGGCTAGGACACCCCCTTTTATAAAATCCCCAGCCATAAATCCACTTCTAGCTGGATCATGGGATTCATTTGCACCATTTGAGTCATCTGGACATCCAGTACAAAATGGGCTTTAGACCAGCGAGTTCTGGGACTCAAAGAGGTGAGGGTACTTGTGTGCTGCTGTGCTTCAGAAGGCTTTTCTAGCAGCGAGAGATAATGGGCTGTGCCTGACCTGACCCTGTGTCCTCTTGGCATAATAGTATTGGTGACGACTGCTTCCATTTGCCTACGCCTCAGGTGTGCCAGCTGCTCGGGAATGATATCGCTTTCACTACATGGACACCTTGGCCCTACTCCTCACTGCCTGGGAGGACAGTCACCAAAGTCCTGGTGACCACTTTGTCTTGTCCTGTCACTATGACAGTGAGGGGTAAGCAGGGTAGGACTGGTGGGCTGCTCCCCTCTATCCCACCAGCAAAGTGGTTTTATCCTGGGGTTCATCTGGTAAAAAGCCAGGAGTTAGCTGCCCAAGGCTGGCTACAAACAATTCCCTGCACAATAGATAGGCCATGCCCCCTCAAGGCATACATGACAGGGTAGAAGGTGACAAGTATCTAAGCATGGCCTTGGGTTTCTGGCACTTACAGAAGTTCCACCATGGGATCTATGGTAACTGCTATACCTTTAAGGGTGTCTGGGTTGCACAGAGTCCTGGCATCACCAATGGTGAGGGCTAATCCTCAGCAGGCATCTAGACATGAATATAAAGTGGGTTGGGCAGGTACCCTCAACATCTCTTCCTTGGCTTCCCTAGGGATCAGCCTAGTCCTCAGGGCTAAAAGGCAAGATCATCTCCCTCTTTTGTCCTTGGAGACTGGACTCAAGGTCATGGTTCATAAGTACGACCACACACCCTTCTAGAAAACACTGGCTTTAGCTTCTGACCAAGGACTAAGAATACCATTGGAATTCTAGAAGTAAGCAGGGTTATTGGGCTTCTTGTCCAACCCAGGCATTGAGGTAGGGCAGGGCCTCAAGATGCAGCGAGCAGAATTGAAATTCCTTTTCCCCAAGACAAGGTGCATTCGCTTGGAAGTCCCTATGGCCTCTGCATTGATGGTGCTAAGGGCATGGATGCAGGGCTGCTGTATAACACCCCAAACACCAACCATGTGTGGGCAGGACTCTCAGCTTAAGTCCTTGCTGTCTCTTCAGGTATGCCTGGTGTCCTGCTTCTAGCAGCTTATGGTGGAAATCTGCTCCAGCTAGAGCCCAGTTCTGCAGTCACAAATGACACCCAGCCTGTGGGTGAGCCTGTCATCTCCTTTGGGATTGCTGGGGGTCTCTAAGGCAGTCACTCCTAATGGGCCTTCTCCACAACTCCTCAGGTCACGGCTTCTACCGATTCTACCAGGACCTGAAAGAAACCCACCAGCTTTCTTGTCTTTCCCACTGCCCCAGCCCTTGCAAGCAAGAGGGGACAATAGGGTTGGGAGTCAGGCATCAGTTCCCCCAGAGAGCACTACAGGATGACTGGTGGTCCTGTCTCTCCCAGGGTGTCTTTGTACAAATTCTTTGCAGGGACCTCCAGGTAGCTTTCAGCCAAGTCTGTGAGTCTCACAGAGCAGGTGGAAGTGGACCAGTCAATGTCTCTGGTGCTCCTCACATCCCAGTGTACTATTGGGGTAGGGAGAGTGTGGCCATGCAAGCCCCTGTGCAAGACTGGATCGTGGCTATGCTTAGAAAGTAAAACCCATGGAGCTCAAGCTGGAGCAGGAGCCAGAGGTGGGTACACCCCCAGGGACACATCCTGTCTCTCCTCTGCCAACCCCCTTATACTTCTGTCCCTACCCTAGAAGCAATGTGGCCAAGGTGAAAATTCTAAATCAGGAGCTTAACTACCATAATGTGGATGAGGCAACAGTATACTCTGAGGAGTAACCAGTTAGAGAGATGCTGGGATAATGTTGGAAATAGAGCCTATGGCTAACCACTCTCACCTTTTCTGAGATGGCTGGGTAAAGGCAGACCTCCACAGTCCTGTTCACAGGTGGGGTACTAGAGGCCCTGCTGGACTTATTGCCTGTCTACCTATAGGTTCCACAGCTGTTGTGCCATGAGCAGCCTCTGGAGACTGTGGTTTGGCTCATCTATCCTGTCTGTGTTGGAGCTGCCACTGGATGTCACTACCCTTGCCCTGCTGCTGCTGGGGGAAGGTGTCCTGGCTGAGAGTCAATACTGCTTCAGGGCAGTCCCATACCACATCAGAGGCCAGCCAGAGCCCTCCACCCCAAGCTTCAGGGGATAATGCTAGAGGTCCAGCAGGAGATAACTCCACACAGATACTCCCAGGGTCTTTGGAGGAAGTTTCAGTGTAAGAATTGGGCTAAACTCTAGGCTCTTGAGATTTTGTTTGCTTGCTTGTTTTTCAAGAGAGGGTTTCTTTGTAGCCCTGGCTATCCTGGTACTTACTCTGTAGACCAGGCTGGCCTCGAACTCAGTGATCCTCCTGTCTCTGCCTCCCAAGTGCTAGGATGTGTGCCGCCATTGCCCGGCTGTTTGGTTTTTTGTTGTTGTTTTGTTTGTTTGTTTGTTTCTGTTGTTGTTGTTTTTGAGAGACGGTTTCTCTGTGTAGTCCTGGAGCTTGCTATAAAGACCAGACTGGCCTCAAACTCAGAGATTCTCCTGCCTCTGCCTCCAAAGTACTGGGATTAAAGGCATGCACCACCATCCCCAGCAATCCCTTGAGATCTTGACAACTGAAGTAACCCCAATAGATCCCTCAGCCTAATGTTGGGAGCTGTAGTAGTAGTAGGCTCCCTAGTTGCCCAGAGTGTGCCAGACTAGCTATTTGAGGGCCCAGAAAGCAGTACCAACCATCTGACCCATGCAGAAACCAAGTATATCCAACACACCAGGGACTCTCTACCCACCTATCCCACCAGGTAGTGGCCTCTCGGGTTGAGGGGGATCCCAAGACATGGCTGAGAAGTATCCTGGGACTCTCTAGACTCCTGAACTCTAAACTGTTTGGTTATTACATTTGTCTATGCAGGTTTCTGACACATGTCTATACATACACACACACATATACATATATATATGTGTGTGTGTGTATATATATATATATATATATATATATATATATATATATATATGTGCATATCAGACAGAGCCTATACTGGCTTTAAGGCAGCCTCTAGGTAAGCAGGAATAAAAGTAAATCTAAGCCAAGACATCTACTGACCTTGGGCTGCTCTACAATAAAACCAGTCATTCCATCTGCTGTCTTGCACATATATGTGTCTCCCCAATCACCTACATCAGGGTGATTTGCAAACCTCAGAATGTACCTCAATGACACCTTAAAACAGAACATAGCAAACACACTATAGGTAAGGGCCACTGGGTACAGATCAGGGACGCCAGCCCCAGCTCTTCTCACTGTGTTCCTCCTTATTCCTATCAAGGGATACAGTCTAATTCAGAGAAAGGCAGAGAGGAGAGACCAGGGAACAAGGGCTAAGGGTGTCAGGTGTCAGTTTTTCTGAAAGCATCAGGTCCCTGGTGACTGGGTTATATCCTCTTGGGAAGGGACAATGTTGGGACTCTGCTTCAGGCTGCTCCCAAACAAACCTTCAGCTGAGACAGAGCCAAGCAAGGCTTGATACAGCAATGAGCAGGCAGTGGATGCAAGCGGCAGAGGTTTATTAAGTGAGAGCGATCAGAGCAGGGAGGAGTGGGGTCCTGCCAGCCCAAAGATGGCAGGGTAGGTGGTGGGCAGAGCTCAAGCAGGAGGAAGAAGCCGATTCTGCTCTTTAGGGCCGCAGCCATCAAGCAAGGGAGTCAGAGGCCCTGATCCAGTGCCTACCTTACTGCCCATGGGGGCTCCCAGGGCAGTATTTGCATAGTGACCAGCTGAGTGCCCTTGACCTAACCAAGGGCTCCATGGTATGCAGAGGGGCCCAGCCTCTATCCTGGAACTCCTTCAGAAAAAGGGAAGTTGAAGGCATTGGTGGGCCCCCCAAATAAGGGACCACTGGACCTATCAGAGGCCCAGCCCAAGGAGTGAAGCTTGGGGGCAGGGCAAGGGAGATCTATGTGGGCCTCCCCAGCAGCAGGAAGAGCTGGGATCAGGATGGTCCTTGAGAGTCCACAGAAAAAAGACGCAGACAAAGTCAGAATGAGGTCGTTGTAGAAAATCCTCTCAGTCAGTAACAAAGAACATTGGGCACAGGGTAGAAAGTGCCAGTTGCTTTAGGCATGGGCTCTGGCCCAGGTAAACCAGATAGTGCCTCTGGAGAAGGCAGGGATGGATTTAGGCCCTCAGGCACCAGGACCCAAGTGGCCAGCCACATGGCCTTGGGACGCCTGCGTCCAGCCTGGGTGGAAGGCCTGGGCCAAAGTTCCACCTCCCAGCACCGTCAAAGCCCAACCTGGATGCTGGGGTCACTGAGCGAGGTACTCAGGTTGATTCCCTGGGTGGGCTGCCACTCCTGCCAGGGAAGGTGCTGGTGGCCAGCCACCAGCCCCAGGCTGGAGGAAGGGCTCTGGGGGTATGTAAGAAGGACCTAACTAGCAGGTCAGTGTTCTGGGGAGTAAACATAGGGGCACAAGGTGAAATAGGCCCTGAGGGCAGAGGGGTACAAGGTGACATGGACCTCGAGAGTGGTTTGTGCCATGGACAGCCCAGACCCCTGAAGAAAGGACCACCTGAAGACAGAGGTTCCCCAGGTGAAATGAGGGGCAACAGGTGATGCAGCACCCCCTGTCCCCCAAATGTGGGGCTTCAAGAGATTCAGTGCTTGGGTCCCTGTCCTCTGGCTGAGCATTAAAGTAGCCAGAAGGAGGGAAGAGCAGGAGAGTGGGGACTCCAGAAATGCCAAGGTCCTGGGCTGTCAGGTGGGCCACAGCTGTCACAGGCAGGGCTGTGGCTAGATGAGGGGCTAGGATCTTCAGGGACATGCAGGATTTCTGGGCCGGGTAGGCTGGGGTCAGGGCAGGGGTCCCTCAGCTGCCCGGCCTGCCAGGCCCTAGCTTTCCTCCAGGTGGAGGCCAATGAACTCCTGGATGCACCTGCGGTACTGCAGCTCTGTAGGACTGCTGCCCGGCAGCGGGCCTGGCTGGCCAGGGGATGCCTCAGCTTCTCTCATCTCCTCAGCCATGCGGGCCAGGCGAAGCCTGGGGGTGGGGAACAGTGTGAGGTGACTCTGTCCCCACTGTCCCTTTTACAGTGACTACGTCCCCAGGGCCCTGCCTGACTCACAATGTGACAATGTCAGCATTCGCTGCTTGAATGGCGATGGTCAATGGATCCTGCTGCTCCTGGTCCAGGGCATGCTGGTCAGCCCCCCGCTTCAGGAATAGACAGACCTGGCTATGGGTGGAGGGGCATATTGAGATGGCTCGAAGGTGAGGGGATGGTAGCAAAAGAGATACCATAGAACTCACCCAGTGTGGCCCAAGAGTGTAGCATGGTGCAAGGGTGCCCGGCCAAGGCTATCTCTTTGGTTCACATCAGCTCCATTTTGCAGAAGGAACTCACAGACAATCAAGGAACCCTACAGATCCAAGGAAATCAGACTGAACCAGGAAAGGACACTGGCAGGCCTGTGCACCCTGACCTCCTGCTATGGGTACCCCCAAAACAGGATCAAGCCTGTCTCTATCTAGAACAATAGAATGCACACATAGGTATGCAGTCTTGTATGTAGAAGTCAGGTGTCCCGCCTATGCTCACCCCTAGCACAGCCTGCACCAGTGGCGTCTTGCCCTCATCTGCCGCATCAGCCCAGTTGACTTCAGCTCCATGGGCCAGTGCTGCAGCCAGTGCAGGGAGGTCACGAGTACGTGCTGCTTGGTGTGCCAGTAGCCCAGGATGCAGCTCGCGTACATCTGCCAGGCTCCAGGCCTCAGCTTCTCCATCTACCTCACTGCTGGACTCCTCGGACTCAGCACCCTCTGTAGGAGGGTGAAGGATAGGGAGCTGAAACCCTCAAGGGTGTTGAGATGACAGGCTACATGGAGGCAGATAGGCACACACCCACCTTCCTCAGTGACACTGTCCACCACAGAGCCTGTGCCGAAGGCCAGAACATCTGAACTGCCATCAGAGCTACCTCCAAGACCACTGTCACTGCTTAGACCTGTAGGACCACAGGAAAGAGAATCTTTAGCACTGGGGGTCCAGAACACTGGAGGAAAGCTGGAGCCCCACCCACCCTTTAGCCGATTCTCCCCTTCAGGAGCAGGATTAGCCCTTATTAGGGAACACCATGGAGTGCTGCCCAGGCTAAAAGGAAAGGAGAGAAAATCAAACAATAGCTCAGAGGGACTGGGGGGGCAGCCTCCCTGCCCAGTACAACCCAGAGTGCCCCCTCCCAGCCCTCTAGGTTTTAAGGTCTTCGTCACAGCCCAGGCAGCAAGGGAAGGAGCTGTAGAGCCTGGCTTAGGGTGGGTACTTCAGCGCCCTCTGCTGTCACCATTCAATCTCATTAGTTCAGGGTTACTCGAAATTGCTCCCTACCTACATCCAAACCTGTGTGTGCACACAATCCACACTTCACACATTACACCTTTTTTTTTTTTTCAGAGAAAGTCTTACAAATGTACCCAGGCTGACCTTAAATTCACTATGTAACACAGGATAGCCTTAAATGCATTACAATTCTGTCTCTGCCTCTGAGTGCTGAGGTTATAGGTGTAAACCACCATGCCCTGGTTTCTTTGTACTACTCTTGACAGTTGTGTGCTCAGCCTCAAGTTGGTGGTCAAGATAACTTTAGCCCAGTGGTTCTCAACCTTCCTAATGCTGCCACCCTATAATACAGTTCTTTATATTGTGGTGATCCCTAACCATAAAATTATTTTTTATTTAATAATTATAATTTTGCTACTGTTATGAATCGTAATGTAAATATCTGATATGTAGGATATCTGATATGCAACCCCAAAAGTGGTCAAGACCCACAGGTTGAGAACTGCTGCTCTAGCCCCTCTGGATGTTTTTCCAGTCTTAACCCTTTTGTGGCATCACCACTCCGTCCTAGTCTCTTCTTCAAGTTCTTGAGCAAGTTTTATCCACCTTGTCCACTCTCCAGAGCAGCCTCAACCGTTCCTCTGACGTTACTTTGGCTGAGGATGGGGTATGGCTCTTGAGGGACACAGAGAGCATGGGAGGGGAATCTGTCCCAGCACTCACTGCGTGGACCAGCCCCAGCAGCCCCTGCATCAAAGTAAGAGAAGAGGGAGTCCAGCTCATCAGGGCAGAAGAGGGAGTCTCGGCGGAACTTGCGCTCCACAGTGCCAGCTGCAAGGGATAAGACACATGTTCAGATGATGAAACTGAGATTTGGGATGGGGAATGCCTCAGGTCATTTAGAGACAGTCAGAACTCCAAGGTGCTCCTGTAAAGCCCTGCCTCCAGCCTACCCAACCCCACTATAACATTGAGGGTTTGGTGGCTCCTCCCAGGGCTGCATTGAGCCTGTCCCCAAACCTGCCCAAGTACGAGAGCACAGGTGCAGCTGCTGGCAGCCCTCCCACCTGAGGACAAAGCAGCGATGGAGGGCAGGACAGGCTCAAGCCGGACCTTGCGGCGGGTAGTAGGGGCGTGGGGGGAGCTGAGAGGGCGCTGGCACTTCTGTGCCCTCCAGCGTCTTGGGACTTCCCGGACTGGTGCAGAGGTCAATTTCCGCAGAAACTTCTTTTCAACGTATTTGTCCTTGATCCATGCTTCTTTGTCCTGCCTGGACCAGAGGTGAACGTGAGACTACATCCATAGGCTGGGGCCCCCATGGCCAAGCCAGCTGTCCCTACCTCACCTGGAACTACTGGCTGTGGGTTTTCTAATGCCTGGGCCCTCACACTGGGCCTCATAGATCTGGTTCATGGTGCTATTTCCAAGCTCACACATCAGCTGTGGGGTGCAGTGTATGTGGAAGTTAGTCCAAGTTCAGAGACCTAAATCCCACCCTTGCCTCCTCAGGGCTCCAGTGGGCTTCATCTTCAAGAGCCCTTTCACATACCTTTAGCAGCTCTGGCTCCCAGGAATCCAGTGTCAGGGACCTTACCTTGGAGCAGTGAACACCCAAGCTCCTGGACAGAAAGGGGACAGAGATGGGCAAAGGTATGACTCTATCCAGAACCTCAGCCAGCCCTGTCTAGCCAGAGTCAAGAAGGACTACCTGTGGATGCCTGAGCACTCAATACAGAGCAGCACACCCAGGTTGATGCTGGCCCAGCGAGGATCTGGCTGGCCACAGTCGCCACACTGGCTGTTGCCAGCCACACTCTGCACACGCTGCAGCACGCTCTCGCCCTTGACTCCACGTTCCCGAGAGTCCGTGGTGGAATCAATGCTACTTGTTGATGGTGATGCTGTGCGGTCCAGCCTCTGGTGAATGGTGTGAGGAGGCACTCAGCCCTTCAGGAGCTTATCTCACCTCCCCAGGAGATCCCCAGTTAGAAGGGTCAGCATAGACTGGGCCCCTTAAACACAAATCTGCATGCATGCACACATGCAAACACGACACATACATGCGCACACGAGCTACACAAGCATGAATGTGGCCTAGAGGAGCTGTCTCGGGAGTACATAGATACACTTATGTGGAAGCAGCACACCTCACTATAGCAGCTGTCTGGACTTTCCCGGTAGGCAGAGGCAATGCTAGCCTGCACAGCTTGAACCCAAGCCTGTCTCAGCTTCTCAGAGTCAGCCTGCAGCATACAGCTCCTGTAGGAAGGGGCTGGTCAGACTGGGTAAGCAGGGCTTCCCCACCCTTCCTGGGGCTGGGCCTCCTCACTTGGTAGGTGACACAACTTCAAAGCAGAACCTCCGTTCAATGTCCTCACATGGCTTCACAGAGCACAGACGCAGGTCATCTACCACCACAGTCAGTGCATCCTGTTGGCAGCGGAAGCTCACCACTCTCGTACCCATTTTCCCCTTTTATCTTAGACTCAAGCAATGTGTTTCTAACTCTCTGCTCCCCTGACCTTTTGCACTTCGGTGCCTGTCTGTGTCCTCAGCCCTGTGCCAACATCCACTAAGCAGCCCGACCCATAGTCTAGATGGGGAGGAGTCTGGCCAAAGGTGACCCTATCCCCCAGCACACCTTGAGTTTCTTCTGGTAGACCAGCTGGCTGTTCTGAATGGAGAACCATCGTCTGGGTGAGGGAAAATGGGAGACAAGAGGTCAGGCAGGGCTAGCTCCACTTTCACTCTGCCCCCAGCCCTGCCTGAGGAAGGCCCTTACCGGTTCCATGTTTTGAAGGCATTGCTGGCTCTCTTAAAGAGGTAGCCCTCCATTACCACGCCACTTGGTGCATCCACATCAAACTCCACTTTTGGCTCGTCATAGGAGAAGTCCTAAGAATAGAGCTGGCCCTCGGGGAGTGCCCATCCTTGAAGGATCCCATCCCCTCAGGCTCATCCCAAACAAAAGCTAAGGTGAGGCACATGCTCAGGGAACCTCTACCCATCACAATTTCCTAACCAAGCAAGGCCCTTTGTCTAAAGACCCTATGGGAAGATCTCTTGTGTTCACAGCTGGTCCTGAGTACTCCAGCCCCCACTACTAGGCTTGCAGGAATAAGCAGGCTATGATCAGGAAGGAAGCTGCACTCCCTGTCTGCCCCCCCCCCCGCCCCCGCCCCCGCCCCATCCTGAGTGTTTCATGCACTTCGCCAGCTGGGCCTTCTCCAGCTGCCTGACAGAGCTCCATTCAGAAGCCAGAGAGCCTTGGGTGTCTTGTGTGTCCTGTTGTCTGACAGGCCAGTAGCAGGAAGAAGGCCTTACCACCTGCTCCCAGCCTGAGCAGGGGAAGGAAGACACAGCTGCCACCACTCCTGTGGGGGGACTGGTCAGATTCATCTTGCTGGTGCTACCAACTAGATGGCCTACAGGTTCCTCCCAAAGGGCAGCAGGAGCACTGAAGTAGGAGGTGTCCTCAGTGCTTGAACACCCCAGAAAAAGAGCATCTGAATAGCCCCATGTGTATACCCCAGGGTGCAGCCCTCTTACCTGTAGCAGTGTCTGAGGCCCAAGCAAGAGGGAGGGGAAAAGAGAAAGAGAGAGCCAGTGAATGATGACTCTGCTCCCAAACACTGCCAGGTTCTTTTATCCTACCTGCAGCCAATCTCTGCCCTGCGCGGGGAGTGGGGAGAGTGGATGGGACCACTGTCCAGCAGTTGAGCAAAGGCTCCAGAAGGAGCCCATGACTAGTCATAGAGGCACCCACAGCCTCTAAGGCAGTGGTTCTCACCCTGTGGGTCATTACCCCTTTGGAGGTTGTAGATTAGATATCCTGCATATCCAATATTTACATTATAATTTATAACAGTAGCAAAATTACAGTTATGAAGTAGCAACAAAATAATTTTATGGTTGAGGGTCAACCATAAACATGAGGAACTGTATTAAAGGGTCACAGTATTAGGAAGGTTGAGGATCACTGTTCTAAAGCAATGAGGTTCCAGGTCCCAGCTCCAGGCCTTCCATATATCAGGCTCACTGTATCTGAGTCAGCCTGCAGCATACAGCTTCTGTGGCGAGGGGCTGTCAGCCTGCGTAAGCAGGGCTTTCCTCAACTTAAAGATGAGGCCCCTCCCTTTGCTGCAGATTCAGATGACAACTGTTGCAAAGCCTAATGGGTAATAAGTGGACAATCTTGAGAAGAAGGGCAGTTTGTGGATGTGTCTACTGGAGCCCCAGATCAGAGCTGCGGAGTGGTGATGAGGGAGTAACGGCCTTTAATGATATCCTCACGTATTCCGGGAGATGGGGCTGCAGGGCCTCACCCGTTGCTGGATGGCAGCATGCTTGCGTTCCATCTCACGCTTTTCTACTGCAGAGTCAATCACAAGCTGGTCCAGCTGTGGGGAGGGTATCACAGGAAGGCAGTAGACCCCTTCCCAAGACCTTAACCAGGAGCCCCCACTGAAGGCTCAAATGTTGAGCCACTCCTGTAGACTCACCTCAGCTGCCAGCTTCTTCATGTAGGGGTCCAGCTGGTGTAGAAGGCTGTATCCCTGCTGGAAGAAGCTGTACTGGGCATGCATGAAGGACAGCATCTGTAGGTGAAGAGCAGAGCCCAAGTGAGGCTCAGCTCCCATTGTTCAAACTATACCCATAGGTACCTCCCAACACAAGCACTCACAGAATCTAAGATCTCAAACTTCTTTTTGGCCTGGAGGACATTGATCTGCCAGAGGAAGAGCAAACAGATGGGGTATCAGAGCCCAGAAGCTCACGGCCTAAACTTTTCCAGAATCCACTTTGGACTGCTTATAATACTCAAACCCCCAGGTAGTTTTCAGGTTTCTGTATGGTATTAGCTTCATCCTCCCCTGGATCCAGTCTTTCCCCCTTGTCTAAATATGAGGTCATATCTGGATGAAACCAAGAATTCTCATATTGCCCATATCCCTAGAGGCTTCCAGTATAAGATCAAGACATCCACCTCCTACTGCTTACCCTACCTCCAGGCCTTTGCAGAGTATCATCCCTATCCATTGGAGAAGACACATCTCTATTGCCCCACAACTAACCTGGAGCACATAGTCCAGTGCCAAGTGGCGGAAGCACTTCCGGGTGAGAGTGAGGGCACCTGTGGCCTCCTCTACTTCATGGGGTCGGTGCCTTGGGGCTTGGGCATTCCTCACCAAGGACAACTCCATGTCCTCCCGCACTTTGTCAAACTGCTTCTTTGTCTCTTTGAACTTCCGCACATCCCTGAGTGCCAGCCAATGTAAGGTGCCAAGAGTCAGAGGTCAGAAAAGAGTGAGCACACAGGGGTTCCCGACAGCCTGGGATCTCTCACCCTCTCTCTTGCCACATATCCCCTACTGGCTCCTGAGAATCCTGGACTCTACCTAACTTTTTCCTCCCTCTTCTCTGTTCTAGGACTTCCTAACCCTTCACCAGCTTACTCTACATCTGTCCAGCCTAGACCCCAGCCTTATCCCTGACTCCAGATCCATGTGCCAAATGTCAGCCTGCATCTCTTCTAGGGTGTGAGGATAAACTACAACTCCTGCTAACTCCTGCTTCCTCCACCCTGCCCTGTCTATCCCACCTCCTAGCCTTTGCCCCATTGGTTGAACCTCAGAGGGCAAAGACCTCTCACAGCCTGAAGCCTTGGCCAAGAACCTGCTGCCTCTTTTATCCTGAAGATGGAACATGGAATTCAGTTTCTACCATGGCATTTGGCTATAGGGCTGGGGGCTCTGGTCACTCACTCTTTGACAAAGTTGTGGAGCTGCTGCCGCACCGATCTCTGGGCCTGGTCAAACAGGATCTGGGACAGAGGCAGAGTGGAGTATATTAGGGTCACTACTGACAGGACAACGACAAAGTCCAATCTCCTACCAGATGAGAACTGGAATCCCTGCCCATCTCTTCCTGAGCCCCAGCTCTCTACAAAGAACACTAACTACAGAGCCTGTCATGTACCAAGGAAGCTTCTTGTGGGCCAGGGGTAACAGCTGTAGCCACCTGCTCATCTTCCCACCTGGCTCTTAGCCAGTCTGGAGGTCAATATGATGGCAGGCAGGCCTCTAAACTCTACCCTTAACATCTACATGGGCTATCTAAGGCTGATTACCAGCAACAAGAAGGATTCAGTCAGAGTAGAGAGCTCTGGTAGGGCCTGGTCTGGAGAAGGTGATTGCTGGAAACTGGTTTCACATCACCTTCCACACATACTCCTGACCCACAGTGACACATGGAGGAGGCCAAGCAGGAGTAGATAGACAGAATGGCAGCTGCCAGGATGAGCCATCCCAAGCTGGTTTATTTCTGAGCTTCCCCTGGTCTGGCCAAGTAGGGGCCCCTTGTTTAGTCTGGGACTCTGATTCCCAGGCAATGGTCTCCCCCACTCCACTGAGACTTAGCCTGTTCTTTGTGTCTATGCACATCAGTGCTGGGGCCTTATGAGGTTACCAAGCCCTGCCCAGAAGGCAGTGAGGCTGTCATACAGAAATAAGTTGGCCTAGAGGGGAAAGCTCTGCCCAGCTTTGGGTTTCCTCACTTCAAGACACTGCTGCCCTCAGGTGTGAGCTGTGTGCTGCCTCCTCTGCCCTAGGATTTAGTCTAGCCATAACCTGGGGCACGGCAGCTCCCCCTGGAAACATCCCTCACATTGCACTAACTCATAGATTTGGAGTGGCTACCATTTCTACAGATTAAAGAAGCAGAACATGGCTTTTCTAACTCATGGCTACCAGTTCAGCTACCTAAGAACCAGTCAGCTTTGCTCTGGTCTAGGTAGGACCTTTAGGAGACATGGTATGGAATCAGATGGAAGTAGAGACCCCACATGCCCCATGGGGCTCACCGTGTGATAGTTGACCATCTCCTGCAGGCTGTCTCCAAACCTCTGCAGGCATTCCTGAAGAAAAGCATGGGGAAGACCACACTGGGATGAGCAGTGGGGCTGAGGCCATACTGGCCCTGTGGGTAGTGTCTCCTTCAAGTCCATAAAGACTCCTCCCTGCCCACAGGTTAGGGTTAGGTGTACAGAAGCAGAGTGCAGACGCCTAATGTTCATGATCTAGACACCCTTTAGGGGGCTTTCTCCCTTCCCCTACCACCACATTGGCCCCTCACCGAAATGACAGTGTCACCCTGGCACTGCTGGGACAGATCTCGGACGCCACTCACAAAGAGCCTGTTAGTGGTCACATAGGCTTTGCCAGCTTCAATCATACCACTGCACAGTTTGACCAGCTGAAAGTGGGACAGAGTGGGCAAAATGAGGGCAGCCAGAATTCAACTCAGGCCCATTAGCATCCAGACATAGTTGCCCCCTTTCAGTTCAGGACTAGGGACAGACTATAATATCTGCCTGGTATTCAGAGGATCACCTGGAAGGAGAGGTTAGTGCCATCTGAGCCTCAGCTCTGAACTGAAGGGCTGGCAGGACAGAGAAACCTCAAGCAGAGGACACAGGGCTGGAGTGTGAGTATGGCCCCACAAGGTCAGAGGGCCAGACAGCACATAGTCCCTGCCTCCCCTGGCTCTGAAGCCTGCTCCCTCTCCCCTTCCATACCCTTATCCTTGACCCCTACCCCAGTCACACTAGGCACAGCAAATACAACAGCTGTTTCCTATCCAACAGGCATCTCTGACATAGGCAGATATACTTAGAGTCATCCCATAGTTCCAGACTGGGCTAAGAAATGCTGGGCCTTTTATGTACCACCAGGTCTGTCTCTTACCTTGTCAAGTTTAGCCTCGATCTCAACCACATCAGTTTCTACCTCATCAATGGTTGCCCTACAACAAGAATTGGGCTGTTAGATCAGCTGGAGTTTCATCTCCTGTTGCATCTCCCCAGGACTTTTGCTGCCAGATGGGGGCTCCAGGAAACTGAGGCTGAGAGAGACAAGCACCCTGGACATAACTAGGACCCAGGCTCAGCATTTTGGAGCTACTCAGAGCCCCCCAGACAGGCTGAAGTCACTTAGCTATATCATATGAGCTATCATGCATATCTCTCTCTCTGTCTCTGTCTCTGTCTGTCTCTCTCTGTCTCTGTCTCTGTCTCTCTCTCTCTCTCTCTCTCTCACACACACACACACACACACACTCACCCTATAATGTAGCTATGCCCTATGAACACAAGTTTAAGCAAGTCCTTAGAACCTAAGCATAATAACGCTGAAGTCTCATGCTATGATGTTGGTGCCCATGACAATCTTCTCTGGGGATCAAAGTTGAACTTGGACCCCCATTTGGACAGCCCCTCCTCAACTGAAAAGAGTCTGTCTTTCACTTCTTTGCCCCAACTTCAGGCCACTTTGGCCTACAGCTAAATGACACTAAAGAAGGCTTGTTATGAACCAACAGCTAAGGGACAATGCCTCAAAGCAGTGAGAAAAGGACCTCCATCTCCCTTGACTTCAAGACTCCCTCTAGCCCAGTCCAGCCAGGAGAGATGGGTCTCTTTAGAGTCCATCCTTAACAATCCAGCCTGATAAAGAAGATGCCCTGGGGAGGGAGGAGTTAATGATGACATCACCAGGAGAAGCCAGGGAGAATCCCGGAAGCCAAAGGCAGATGGACCAGGCACGTGACCCCCCCCCCCAACTCCAACTTGGGAACAGGAAATAAGGAAATAAGGGCAGGCTCCCAGCAGTCCCCCACCTCACATAATCAGTTCAGCTGGTGAGCTACACCCATCTGGCTTGCATGGGAAGAGGCATCTTGGGAACATAATAGGCCAAGGGTTTAGGCAAACCTCTAGGAACAAGTCTTACACTGGCTGGGGGTGGGGTATCAGAAGGGAAGCCATCTAGTTCTGGCAGCTCCTCACCCCTTTCTGCCCTACTCTCTAGAAGGACAAGGAGAAAGATCTGTTCTAGGGTTTCTCCTGAGTAAAGGGCTTGAGAAACACATGGGGCATAGTTTAGGGTGTCCTCAATTATGACCTAGGACTGAAATAGCCAGGCTGTCCTAGCCAGGACCCTCAAAGGTCCTGGCCATCAGCCTCATCCCTTCCTGAGGGCAAGGCACCATGAATCCTAAAGCAGAGAAGAGGCAGCAATAGAGCAGCAGCATCTGACTAAACCATTGGCAGCCATGCCTCTGAAGGATACCCCACAGCCTGCCCTGCTTGGGAAAAATGTCCTTTAGCTATGAGCCCAACACAGGCCACTACAGGAGGCTCTGGTCCAGAACTCTGGCCACAAGAGAGCCAGAAGTTCCCAGAACACAGATGTAACTATCTGCCTAGGAGAGCACTATTCAGGGCTTCTCCAAGCAGGCCTGACAGCCCAGACAGCTGCAAGTAGAGCTGCAGCTGGCCAGGGAGCCAGGAACTGGGAGGGGCTGCACCAGGAGCTGACATATGTACTCACAGGATGTGGGAACATGGTGGGCACTTAGTAGAGGCTCAGAGAGCCAGCACTCTGTCCTGGGAGTCTCTCAGCACTCCCTTCCTCAGTCAAGGACCTGAGGCATCCCCCTCCTGCCCTATGCCTGTCTTGCCAGCTAGGGACTTCCTCAGCAGCTTGGAGGTTGGGGAGGAGCCCCCTCACCAAAGCCATGACTCAGCGCTTAAAGCCCCACCCAGGGCAGGGCTTGCAGCCAAGGCTGGGCGGCTTCTCTTCCGGGGCTCCCCTACACCCCCACCCACAGCTTCAGGGACTATGAGACATTCCTAAGGCTGTCACAAGCCCTTATCCTAGGCCAGGAGCCCCAAAGCAAAATTCCCACCATTTCCAGGTTAGGGTCTAGGCTCCATCTCACTTCCACATCCTTCTGTCAGGCCCATGCTGCCCTAAAGGTTCTTGGCCAGAAAGATCAAGTTATAACCTCAGTAACACCTTAGAGTGGACAAGGTACTCTTCAAACCCATCAAATCACAGCCCACCCCAAATCACTGAGCCAGGTTTCCATGAACCCAGAACCAAAGTCCAGAGAGTCATCCTCCACTCCAACACCCCCTCCCCCCACCAAAAGAAGCAATGTTAAGCCTAAGCAGCTGCCACACCTACTGCAGCCCACAAGTCCAACTGGCTGGCTGTAGCAAAGAAGGCCCAGAAGTGAATGGATTTCTGCTTAGGCCCAAACCCCTCCACAAGGCAGAATAGAGCCAGAGCTTCTCAGAAAGGGATCAGGGCAAAGATAAGAGTGCTTCAGCTGGGGCCAAGTCCCCAGAAAAGAGGCCTTGGCCGTGCTTCCTATCAAGCTTGGATGCAGAATTGTGGGATATCTGAGTCTCTCAGAGCACTCAATCATTCAGCGATAGAAAATAGGATAGCATAGATGACTGCCTCAAGTCTCCTGACTACAATCAGTGGACACTCTTGGCTAACTCTAATGCTCCAAGGTTCCTAAGGTGTTTCTTGCTGACTCTCTTGCAAGGTGGTTTGAAAAGAGCTGGACTGGGGTAGGTCCCCAGAGACCCAGCATTCATAGGTGGTTAAGCACACATGTGCAAAGGCATGATATAAGCTTATACATAAACATGAATGCATGCATGTAGTGGCACTGGGCACACAGACATGTGTTCCAGGGACATGGTGCACACATATGCATGGACATGTACACCCATGTTAAAACACACACCTGCATACATTAACATGTGTCTAGTAGCATGGCAAACATGGTTCATGAATCCACAGAGAGGTGGCACATGCCCATACGTGTGTGCACCCTCACTAGACTACATGCATGCATCAAACACACCAACTCAGTATCACACTCACCTACACACTTATGTGCATGGTCTGGCACCTCCTGAAAGGAGGGGCAGAGTGGCAGAACATGTTCCCCTATGTCTATGCACATACAGAGGTAGGGGACCTCAGGAAGGTGTGCAATTTCAAATGACACACAGGAGGTACTCCATTACTGTTTGCCAAATGTCACCCAATGAAACAGATGCATATCGGTGTGGGGCCATGTGGTTCACACAGATGTGCACGACTGTATATCCAGGAACAATAAAAGAAACAAATTCATAGGTGAACAAGGCCAGTACCCTCCCAACTAAACCTGACTTCCTCATCCCCACAGCCCCCACCTCTCCAGGCTCCTGGTCACTCATACCACCCTTCACTCTCACCAAGGTGCCCATCTCAGGGTCTGATGGCTCCAGCTGGCTGCACCTATACACTGCTCTGGACATATGGGCCAAGATAGAAACCAGGGACAGACGAAGCAGGGTGCCAGACAATCCTAGCCAGAACTGGACTACTGGGCCCAGGGGGAGCTCAGTACTTGTGGCATACGAAAGCACAAACACAA
>CABHPH010114030.1:0-47375 GCA_902168325.1 Peromyscus nudipes
CATCTGACCCGGTTACTTGTGGACCCGAACTGCCCGTTCGTGACGTCCAGTCTTGAGCGGGTAGAACGTAGGGCTCCTAGCTAGGGGCGGGACCTGTGCCAAGGAGCTTAGAGGCCAAGACTAGGAAATGATGCAGAGAGTGACAACTGGATGGACCCCAGAGATGGGGACTACGGGACAAGAAAGAGGTGGGAAACAGGCAGAGATGCAGCTGCGGATGGGGGCACAAATACGCGACCGGCTAGGGCAGGCTAGAATGGACATGGGGACAAGATCCACGGTGTTGGACAGAGGCAGCCATCCTTATACCGGAGGAGCCCACAGTACTCTTTGCAGATCCTGGTTGGAGGCGGAGAAGTCGCTGTCCTGACTGTGCGGTTGGACCACGACCCCCACAGCGGTGTACAGGCGTCTATGGTGGCAACAGTGACTTTGGGGAGGTCGGAGGACTCTAAGGTATCACAGCATCGGAGAGTTAATGAATCAGTGACCCGTGGGATGTGCTCAAACCCCAGAAGGATCCTAGCATCCCCTGGGAGTGGGGCGGTTCACAACCATTAAGAGATGTTGGATATCAGGGTACCCCTTGTAGTAGGCAGCCAGGGTGATGAGATCAGGGTCCTCTGAGGGTGACGACTACCCTCGGAGCCTCCAGGTAGGTCTTAGGGGCCTTCACACTCCTCTGTTGTTGGGGGTGGGGTGTCGCCAAAGAAGGTAGAAGCAAGGATGGGGAGGAAGGGGGAAATTAGATGGCGACGCACGTGACACTTCCAGCAGGCTTAAGGCACTGATGAACACGCCCAGTGATAAGAGCAGTGCCCGCCCAGTCCACGCCCAGCTCGCAGGTTCATGCGGTCCCGCAGCGCCCCCGCCGCTCGCGCCTCTGCAGCCTCCGCAGGCGCCGAGTCCAGGCGTCTCTCCAAGGCAGCACGAGGCTCCCACGGGCAGCGCTGAGCCCGGGTCCCCGGCCCGCTGAGCTTCCAGCTGCAGCCCCGGGCCCGCCCCCCAGCAGCAAGTAACGCCGGCCGGGTAGGAGGCGCGGGCAACCGCAGGCCGCGTCTAGGGTTGGTACCCACAGCGCGTTGCTCCCGCGCCGAGCGCGCTCCTCGCCACTGCGGAACACAGCAAGCACTGCTACCGGAAAGCGTGTCCACGCGCCGCGGGCCTCGCCCCGCGCACCCACTGACACCTGCACCGCTGCGGGGGAGGGAGGGTGTGAGAAAGCGATCGGGCCAGGAGGGGCAGGACCGGAAGGGGCTGTGTGGAGAAGCACAGAGTGCCCACCCGGCTTAGGAAGGACATAAAGAGTCCACCCACTAGAGGGAGGTACATTGAAGACCTAGCTGTTGAATGGGCGGAGCCAGCATCAGTGGGAAACCCCAGGAGAGGATGAGGCTTGAAGAACAGCCAAGGTCAAGGTGTTCAAAGGAGTTGGGGGTGAGATGGAAGGGCTGGGGTGAGGCAGCCTACCATAGTCCTTCCGGCAGAACTTCTTCAGGCTGATTCGGTAGTTGCCACGCGCAGGTCTGCAGTGTGACTCACAGTCTAGGGGGAAAGAGGGGAGGCTAGCAGAGTCCCATGCCTCTCCCCCACACTGGTCTGTTTTAGCTATAGCCCCCTTCTCCAGGGTCATACCAGTCTGAGACTCCGGTGTCCACTCACCCCGTGGCTCCACAGGACTGCTTTCTTCAGTGGGTCCAGGGACAGGGGTCTCTAAGGAGTGTAGGAGAATAGTCTATGATGGGGAGGCAGGGTTATCTGAAGGGCTCAGGGGACAGACAGACAACAGTAGCAGCTGATATCTTTGGCTGAGGTGACTGAGACAGGGCAGGGTCACTCACTAACACAGGGCGCCACAGGAGAACGGCTCTGCTGAAAGCCTGGGGCACAGCGGTTACAGGTGAGGCCAGTGACACCATCCTTACAGGGACACTGGCCTGTGGTCTGGTTACAGGTTTTGCCAGCAGCACCAACTGGATGGCAGTCACAAGCTGAGAAGAGAAGTGAGGGGCTCGTTCAGAGGAGCGCCGGGGTTCTGGGGAAGTAGAACATGAAGGCATGCAGGCGTAGGCTCACCTCTGCAAGCACGACGGTCACTCAGGACACGGCCTGGGTCACGATAGAAGCCCTCCCTGCAGTAGTGGCAGTGGCGACCGGCAGTATTGTGCCGGCAATTGAGGCACACACCCCCACTGCGGCGGCCGGACAGTCGGTACAGCTCCATGTTGAAGCGGCATCTTCGGGCATGGCCATTGCAGGAGCAAGCTGCAGGGAGGGATCAGTCAGGGGCAGCCCTGCCTGGTCAGAAGTCCCCAGGCTACCCTCCAAGGCCTCACCAAGGCAAGCGTGGGCTTCCTGCCCTGTAGCCCGCTGCCATGGCCTGTCGCAGTAGAAGGGCTTGCAGCGGCTGCAATCGGGGCCCTCTGTACCATGCTGGCAGTCGCAGATCAGGTGGCCATGGCTATCCAACAGACACCGTGAGGCATGCCCATTGCACTTGCATCGACCTCCCACCTGGAGCTCAGTGGCTGAGTAGGAGTAAGGGACTGTGACTTCCCGGTCCCTCATGTCCCCCAGTGTGGCAGGCCTTGTGAGTAATATGCGAATATCTGTGGCAGTCACCCAGTCTTGGAGCACGGGACTGTTGTCCAGATCCAGGCCTTGTGGGCTGCCATCCTGCACACTGAAGGCCAGAAGACCTCCACCATCAGACTGGGCCTGGGGGGCTGGGAAGCAGAGGGCTTCTGGCCCTGGACCAGCAGGGCCATCAGCAGGAGCAGGCGGACGGCCATAGTCCAGGCTACAGCTGGAGGAGAAGAAGCCCAGGGGGACCCAGCTGCGGCCATGGTCCTGCGACTTAAGCAGAGCCACGGAGGTAGGGGGAGCTGAGCAGAAGCGAAGGCTCACGAAGACCAGCTCAAAAGCCTTCCCCAGGGGCACCGTGAGGGTTACGTTGAAGGGTGCCCGTTGCAGCAAATCGGAGCGCCAACAGAGAGGACTTGCAGTGCCCGGAGCAGAGGTCAGGAGGTCTGCAGAGTGTGCCCGCTGCGGGTCCGAGGAATCGCAGACGCGATTGGCCGGACTCCCGCACGTGCTGGACGCCAGCACCTCTCGGCCCAGAGCAGCGTTCACTAGGCCTGGTATACAACAGCGGGGCTCACCCGCCTCATCATAGCAGGGGTCGGCAGTGGCGGGCAGCCCTGGGCTCAGTGCAGCGGAGAGCGTGCCCGCGGTCAGCAGCAGCCCCCAGGGCCAGGTGGGCATGGCCGTGGCCGCTGTGGGTCAGTCAGCCAGCTTCTGCCCCACGATTCTGCCCTCGAGGACAGAGAGCCTAGTCCGAGACTCTGCCTGCCGGGTCTGCAGTGCCAAGATAGCAGAGCCCCCGGGCGGCCCCAGCACAGGCCCAGAAGTGGGAGCAGCCACGGGCACGCCCGGGGCCGAGCACAGCAGCAGGGATGTTGGCGAGTCCTCCTGCTAGGCCTGGAGCGTTGACAGGCGTCGCCCCCGCTCCCGGTACCTCCGCCCGCGGAGGCCCCACCCGCCGCCGGCCGCCAGCACTCACCCACGGAGGGCCAGGAGGAGCAGGTCTCCCGGCCTCCCGGGAAGGGCCCTGGGCGGGCGGGGCCTGGGGCGCCGGGGCTGCCGCCTCCTCCTGGCTGCTGCAAGGGCGGAGGAGCTGTGCCAGAAGTGGGTGGGGGGCTCAGCAGGCGCGAGCCTGGTCCTAGCTGGGGGCGGAGCTGCTCGGGCCGGGAAGGAAGGAGGGGAGGGGGCCCTGTCCCGACAGCCAGAATCAGAAGCAGATTCAGACACAGGCTGGGCCAGCGCGGGAGGGGGCTGGGAGGCCCGAGAGCCGGGGGAGGGGCTGGAGAGCCAGGAATGCGCCGACGGGAGGGGGGCAGCCCAGCCTTGCAGCCCGTGAGGGACCACCCAGCAGGGTCCTCGGCCTGAAGCCAGGCTTTGGCTGCTCCTGGGATGGTGCCACGTGCTGGGCCGGGGTCTGGGCCACTCCTCCCAGAGGCCCATCATGCAGGCACCACCTCAGGTCTGAAGCTTGAAGTCTTGGATGCTACCCAGAATAGGGGAACGCAGTTGGGGCTGGCGTACTTGTAGGGTATCCCCAAGGCAGTAAGTAGTCTGTTCTAGCAGAAAGAAACGCAGGTCTGACTTTAAATCTAAGCTGTTTGGATTTCTGGCTGTGAGGCCTGCGTTTCTCAGTTTCCTCATCAACCAAAATGCCTATTGTTCGCCTGGCTTGGTGGAGTTGCTGGGACGATTTGATGAGCCAACACAGAAACCATCCTAAACTAGCAGTTCCACTAGGGAGCACCTGGGTTCTGCTAAGTGCTGGGGTCACTGTTCCTCAGTGGGATCAGGCCAGTCTCTTAACCTAAAGCATTCCTAGGTCTCAGTGAATAGTTGTGTCATATGATGACCCCACTGTCCAGAAGGACTTGAAAGTTTGGAAAGTGGGCAGAGAGCACAGCCTATTTGATGGCCCCTTGAGGTTCAGGGTCTGGCCACCTGTTGAGGTCCCCCATGGAAAGGTAAGGAGAAGGGCTGGAGTCAGAATCCCTGAGCCTGACAGTCTACATCCTAGCAAATTTGGATGCGGAAACGGGCCTATGCCCCAGATGAGTTGCCAGGGCACAAGCTGGAGAGGAGCAGTTACAGCTGCGAGGTTCTTGCCAAAAGGAACCAAAGATTCTTTTCTTTACTGCCTTTGTCCTCGACAGACCAGGCAGAGCTGGGGGTGACTCCACGAAGGGTGGGCAGGAATAGTGTCCCATCTTGGGGGCAGTCCTGATGCCCAAAGACCCAGTTTCAGAAGGGAGGCTGAGCACAGGCCAGTCTCTGCAGCTGGTAGAAGAGGCCATATGGGGGATGCCTGTGTACTCAGAGCTACCATCGCGGACTCAGTGTGGAGTGACAAGAGAAACAGAAGCGCTCTGCTTTTCAGGAAAGGAACAGGGAAGCAAGGACGCTGGAGCCCTCCCAGGACAAACCAAGGTTGCAGCCAAGGTAGACACTTGAAGAAGCAGGACAGTTTGAGGGACACGTGGTTTGCCCTGTAGAGCAGCGGACTCGGACCCTAGGCAGTCCCCCAGGCCTGCTGTCCATGCATGCAGGAATGGGTAATGGAGGAACAGACATTCGAGAGGGGCTACTGGCCTCTCTCTTCCCCTGGACAGCCACAGAGCCCTACCCTTCAGCTTCCTAAAGTGAACCAGAATGTGCCCCTTTACAACAAGGAGTCAAGTTCAGAATTAGCCCTTTCCTACCACCTTCTCCTAGACCAGTGGCTCTCAACCTTCCTAACGCCGTGACCCTTTAATACAGTTCCTCATGTTGTGGTGACCCCGACCATAAAATGATTTTCATTGCTACTTCATAACTAATTTTGCTACTGTTATGAATTTCAATGTAAATAATCTGTTTTCCCTTTTGGTCTTAGGTGACCCCTTGAAATGGGGGTCTGTTCTAGGTCCTTCTACACTTCCTCCCCCTAGGGATGGGAGGAGCCCTGCTGGGGGATGGGAGAAATGGAGAGTAGCTTATGCTTGAGAAAAGCCTCAAGGGAAACCCTGGCTGTCCTATGAACTTCAAGACCCCTGCTAGAGTCCCCAGACTGTCAGCCAACTGTAGAGGTAGGACAGGGTGACCGTCTTTCACCCTAACAGTGAAGTGAGCTTTGTCTCTAGCCCAGCCTCCCTGTGAGTTGTGGCTGCTGGGGTCTGCAGACCATGTGATGGATTCTGATGTGGGTGGAAGCTGATGTTGGGCTCAGCTTTGATCAGGTCCTGGGGGATTGGGAGGGGGCAGGACAGGGGCTCAAATCACCATTGCATCACCAGCTCTTCAGGGAGGAGGCTGTGGGCTTCGTCTCTAGAATTGCCCTCTGCACATACTCTCTGGCCCCAGGGCTGCTCTTGCAGATGGTGTGCTGGGCATTGGAACAGCTTTCTCCAGTCTCCAAGAGAGGCTTATAACTCTCTGTGGACCCAGCCACCTGTCCCAGTCCCTGACTGAGGCCTCTGAGGCCTCCCATCTCACTGGTCCCCACCCCCTCCAGGCACTTTCTGAAACAAAGAGGTTCCACGCCCCTGCCTCACACCTGCAAGTGCTCAAGCCCTGCACACTCACTCCAATTCAGTCACAGCAGCTGGCTTTGAGGGGACAGGGGATGATAGAGTTTGACAGTTTCAGGCCGCAGGGAGCTGCTGACCTCTCAATACCCCCCTGCCCAGCCCAGGACCTACCGTCCCTTCAGACACTTGCCCTCACTTGTTCTCACCTTGTACAAACGTTTATTGAGTGCCTATCTTTGCCTCCAGGGGTCCAGACGGTGAGGAAGGCAGGCAGGTCCACACTCTCCTTGCACCCTACCCCCCCCCTGCAGAGACCTTTTTGCGAACCCCCTCCCTCCCACACCGTCAGAGCAACTCTACCACAGCAGTCAGCTCTCTGCTCAGAAGCACCGGCTGGTGGAGGGAGGGTGTGAGAGGAATGGGCAGAGGAAAGGGAGGCGGAAGGGCAAAGGCTGGTAGCCCTCCCTACCTCATGAGGGTTTGGAAATAAAGTTTAGGGAGGGGTCTTCTGTGTCCTGCCTACACTGAAATTCAGGACCTTCCTCGCCCAGACCCTGCTGGGAGGTGGCCCCGCACACAGGCTTAGGGTGCCCCGGGCTCTCGCCGCTCCACAAGCCCAGCCCTCCGCTGCCGCCGAGTGCGCCAGCACAGAAAGGTGGCGGTCAGGAGCCCGAGGCCTGCGCCAAGAGCAGCTAACGACATGCTCTGGGCCAGATCCAGGCAGGGCCCGCACAGCGAGAAGGTGATGCCGGTGCCAGCTGCACCGGCCAGCACCGCCAGGGCGCCGAAGGGCAGGATGCAGCGCGGCCAGGAGCCCCCTGCACCGCCGGTGGCCAAGAAAAGGGTGTGCAGGGCTCCAGGGGGCTCTGGGGACGCCAGGTCTGGCAGGGCGGGCTCAGCCAAGGGCTCTGGTGTTCTCATGTTTCCGACTAGGTGGCCGTGATCCGGGGTGGGAATGTGGGTGGCGATGGTAAGGATGCCCACCAGTCTTAGGTTACATCCTGGTTTGCCACGTCAGAGTCAACTGGTCCCTGAGTGGTGACGACACCAGGATGCCTGGGAGTTTCACTGCCTCCTCCTGGCTTTGGCAAGGAATTGGGTGGGCGTGGGCATGTGTGTGGTAATATCTAAAGTGCTTCCCCATCTTCATGGAACCCTTCACAAATACCCTAACTCCACCCAGGTTACCTCTCAGGCTTTGAGCACCTAGAACAACTGGCTGGCTACTACCAGGGCCTGGAGTGGCGTCAAGGTAGGAAGGCCATGAAGTCAGGGACAACTCGGCTCTCCAGAGGTTGGCCAGGGGCAGAGACAGACAGTGCCCTTCCCTTCTAGGATTTATAACCCAGAACCGGGGGCAGGACAGTGAGACGGTAGGAACAACAGTAAACCAGGTGAACCAATCAATGGAATAATTTGGGGAAAGGGGGTCCTGCGGTGGGAAATGACTGGTTGGCAGGGTTGAGGCCTCCTCTGGATCAGAGCACTTGGGCATAGCTTTCCAGGCAGCAGTGGAGTGACCAAAAGGGGCTTGCTCAGTTTAATGGACAGTTCAGGTCAGGGGCATTCTCCCGGGGCTGCGTGCTGGCTGGACAGGGTGGGGCAGCCTCCTCTCTTGGCCCAGAGACCCCTGGGTTCTGGGTCAGGAGACACTTCTCAGTCCAATTAAGTTTGTCCGTAGTCTTTCACGTCCTTCTGTCCCTCATTCCCTCGGAGCCCTCAACTCAGGCTGTGTCTTGACTGGTTTGTGTCGGCTGGCCTAACTTTTATAAAAAACTCTTTTATAAGGAGGGCCACCTGCTGGTAACCAGAGCAAGCTGCTTAACCATTACCCAGCCCACTCCCTCACCTAGAGACACCTGGCTCTCCACAGACCACTTCCTATCAGTCCCTCCCCCACCCCCAAGAAGGCCGTGTGGAAGGGCCCTGTCCTCTCCCTAGTTTGGTGAGGCTCCGGAGCAAGATGCTAGTAGCCCGCTCAAAGAAGTGCTTGGGATGTGTTAAGTGCTCTTAAGACATACTTAAAATTCCAGCACTTGTGAAGCAGAGGCAGGAGCAGAGGAGCAGAGTTGGAGACCAGTCCAGCTACACAAGCTACACAGTGAGCTCCTGCCTCAACAAGACAAAGGTCTGGGGAACTGGGGGTGAAGAGATGGCTTAGTGGTTCAGAACACTTGCTTCAGGCATGGTGGTGCTGGCCTTTATTCCCAGTGCTCCAAAGGGAGAGGCAGGTGGATCTCTGTGAGTCTGAGTCCCATCTGGTCTACAGAGTAAGTTCCAGGTCAGTGAAGGCTACATAGAAAGACTCTATCTAAGAAAACAAAAAAGAGCACCTGCTGATCTTCCAGAGGACCAGCTCCCAGAACACACGTCTGGCAGCTCACAACAGCCTTTAGCTCTAGCTCCAGGGGATCTGATGCCCTCTTTTTGCCTCTGAGGGAATCCACACACAGGTGTCATACATATACAATTAAAAATAAACTATCTTTTCTTTTTTGAAACAGGGTCTTAATATATACACCAGGTTGGCCTCAAACTCAGAGATATACCTGCCTCAGTTTCCTGAGTGCTTGGATTAAAGGTAATCCACAGTGGCCAGCTAAAAATAATCTTAAAAAAAAAAAAATCCATAGGTTTCGGCCCCTGACCCCAGGTTTCTGTGTAACCTCTGGTGACAGTACAGACCCTGGCTGCAGTGGGACCACGGACCCAGACAATGTCACCACTGCCCCAGGCGGCAGTGCAAGCCACTCAAATTGGCATGGCCCCAGCGGCAACGTGGCCCTTGGGCACTAACATGGCCTGCACAGGGAACATGCCACCACCAGGGCCATCCTGATCTGAGTGGCCTGTGCCTCTACCTGGATATCTGTGGCTGGTGTCACCTGAGAGGGCCATGGGAGCAAAGCGTGATGGAATCAGGTCCATGCTGAGCCGGCCCTGCCCTCCCTCCCCACTCAGGAGAGATGGCCCCACCCCTCACCATGGACAGGGAGTGGGGGGGGGAGCTGACCCTGATGGCATGGATGTAGGGGAGCTGGCTCCACCCCTTGCCTGAGGGGGTGACCCCAGTGGCTTAGACTAACAAGCTCAACTACCACCCAGGCCCACATCCAGACCTGGGGTTGGCCCGAGCTAACGTCTACTCTAAGTCCTGCTGGAGCTAGTGAAGGGACTGGTCCTGTGGAACCATAACCACAGGCTTTCCATGACTCGTGGCAGCTGTGGGATATCCAAGAGGAGTTTCGGTGAGGATCCAGTAATGATGGTGTACCAGAAACCGGAGGCCTTGAACCAGACCAGTGACTCATTGTAACGAATATTTGCAAGCAGGGCTGATGGGACAAAAGGGCAGACTGTGTGACACACTGCGGCTCCCAGGATGGTGTTAGAGAGGCGGGAAAGACGGAGGGGCAAAGAGGTTTCCTTTTGACTTGTTTTTCTTTTTGTTTGTCTGCTTGCTTGTTTTGATTTTTTTTTTTTTTTTTAAATTTTCGTTTGGTGGGGTTGCTGCAGGAGGAGCAATATGGAGACTGGGAGGTGAGATAGATCATCGAATCTACTCTGAGAAAAAAGATAAAGAAATAATAGGATAAATAGGTAGATCACTGAATCTACACTGGATAAAAAGGGGAAGATATAAAAATGACAAAAGGTAGACTACTGAATGTATTATGAAAAGAAAAAAGAGAGAATATGGATATGATAAGATAAAAAGGGAGATTATGGAATCTACTTTTAAAAAGGAATTACTTGTTTTCAATAAGATAAGTAATGAAAATTTTTTGTCTGAATTTGTCAAATGTTACTGGACTGGACATTGTTAATATATAATGGAGTTTTTTATCTGAATCTGTCAAATGTTAATGGACTAGACATCGTTAATGTAATCTTGACTATGTATATTGTATATACTTACTGGATATAGTTTTTCTTGTATTAGTTATAAGCTTTTTTAATTTTAGACAAAAAGAGAGGAAATGTGGTGATATTGTGTTCCAAAATATTGTGTATGCTAATAAACTTATCTGGGGTCAGAGAACAGGACAGCCACAATATTAAACATAGAGGTTAGGCAGTGGTAGCATACGCCTTTAATCCTAGCATTCCAGAGACAGAAATCCCTCTAGATCTCTGTGAGTTCAAGGCCACGTTGGAAAGGCCAGGCACCATGAGACACAGCCTTTAATCCCAGAAAGTCAGCCTTTAATCCCAGGGAGTGGTGGTAGAAAGCAGAAAGATATATAAGCCGTGAGGACCAGAAACTAGAGGCATTTGGCCTGAGCAGGCATTTGGCCTGGAGAAGCGGCCTGGAGAAGCATGTGGCTGGTTAAGCTTTCAGGCTTCTAGCAGCAGTTCAGCTGAGACCCATTCTGGATGAGGGCTCGGGGCATCCAGTCTGAGGAAACAAGACCAGCTGAGGACCCAGCGAGGTGAGATAGCTGTGGCTTATTCTGTCTCTCTGACCTTCCAGTGTTCACCCCAATAACTGGCCTCGGGTTTGATTTTATAAATAAGAACTTTTAAGATTCATGCTACAGGGAGGTGAGTAGAACTGAGGTGCATGATGTGAGATTCCCAAAGATTCAATAAAGAAATTATGTTCAATTAAAAAAAAAAAAAAAAGGAAAAGACCATTAAAAAAAAAAAGTCTAGGGGCTGGAAAGATGGCTCAGGAGTTAAAAGCACTTGGTACCCTTGTACCAAGGGACCCTGGTTTGGTTCCCAACATCCATATGGCAGCTCACAACCAATTGTAACTTCAGTCCTGGGGATCTGAGGCCTTCTGGCCTCTGCAGCCATCAGATACATACAAGGTGCACATTTATACATATAGGCACCCATATATACACAAAAATATATTTAAATGTATTATTTTATACATATGGGTGTTCTGCCTGCATGTATGTATGTGTATCACATGTGTGCAGTGCTTACTGAGCCAGAAGAGGCCCCCAGATCTCTTGGAACTGGAGTTATAGGAAGCCGTGAGCCATAATGCGCGTGCTCTTAACCACTGAGCTATCCCACCAGCCCCCAAAATAAAACATTTTTTAAAACTCTAGGGAACCGAGGCTGGGAGTCCTTAAGAATCTCGCAGGAAGTCCCAAGCAATAAATCCCTGATGTAAACCCAAGTCCAGGACTGCAGAGGCTGCAACCCTGACCCCTGTCCTTTCGTGTTCCGAGGTAAGTGACAGTCCCTTACAATAGTGGGTGAAGACTATGAGGTGACAATGACACCAGCGGACACAGTCAGCAGGAAGCAGCGACCCCAGAGGCTGCTACAAAACTGGTACCAGGTGACAACGGGGGTGGAGCTGGGGTGGCTGTGGGCAGAAGCCTGTTCTCATGTGCCTTGTGGCTTCCTGTCTTTAATAGGCTCAGTGCAGCACCTGGGCACATGGGGAAGAGACTTCGGGGTTCCAGGGAGCACACGTTAATGTCCCCTCCCTTATGCAGAAGAGACAGCCGTGTCTTTGAAAATTCTACTTGAGATATTCTTTCCCTTACGTATTTTATTTAAACAGGGTTTCAGGCTGGCCTTAACCTTAAGATCCTCCTGCCTCAGCCTCCCCAGTGGTGGGATTACAGGTGTGCACCAAGCCCCTTAATAAAATCCTTAAAACCACAAAGAAAGAAACAAGAACATGAAAAGCTCCTCACCAAGCCCTACTTTGATATAATAATATTAATACACACACTTCCTAAAACAGTTCTAATATCATGAGTAGTCTGAGGGCCTATGGTGAGAGAAAGTAGGGGGAGCCAAGAAGGGCTTCCCCAGGAAGGCAGAAAGCTGAGCCCTGACTAGGAAGTTTGGTACTAAGTGGAGCTGAGGGAGAACCCAGCTTTCCCAGTGAAGTTACAGGTATCTCTGTGCGCTTAGCTCCTCCAAACAGGAAATTTCCCCTCAATCCCTGTTCGCTACACTCCAGCTCAGAGGAGAGGACTCTCCCAGAGAGGCTTGTCTGCCCAGCCTGCTTAGTCAGTGGGGTCATCTCGAAGGACTGTGAGGAAGTGCTCACCTCCTTCACAGAGCAGACTGTATGCAGCCCGGCACAGGGCCAGGCAAGGTGGCCCTCCGGGCTCCTGGGTGTTTATCAGAGGGAGGAGTTCAGCCATCAGAACCTGGGAACAGCACAGGGCCAGTCTCAGTGAGACCTTATCCCAGGGAAGTGGCCCAGGGATCCCCATGTGGGCAATCCTGAGACAAGCTTCCACTCTCCAGCATTCCTTTCTGAGATTCTATGCATCCTGGGCATGCAATGTACTTGGAGAATGTTCCAGCTTACACGTAGGCCCAGAGGCACAGTCTCAGCCTATCCCAGGTCCTTCTCCTGAGACTGATGCTCAGGGGGCCTCAGTAAGGCCACTGGCTCCCAGGAACCCAGGTACACATCACCATCTCCTGCTCTGGAAATACCTTTTCTAGATGGATCTGCTGGTCCAGCATGGCCACTCGGAGCTTCAAGGTTGCCAAGGTCTGCAGCTCCTTGGTGTCAGAGTAGAGAAGGAGCTCAGGGCTCCAGGAAGAGGCTGTCTCTCCTCCACAAAGTGACGAGGCCTGAGTGGGCTTCTCCGCAAGGCTGAGTTCTGACAGTCCTTCTGTTGCAGCTAAGAGAACAGCTGATTGTAGTCTCATGGGGTGGCAGCCATCACTAAAATTTCCCTTTTCTTACAGACCAGTACTTAGCTTTCCAGGTACCTCTTCCCTACTCTCAATTGGCCTTGGCTTTAAGGGATACAAAGCTAAGCTTTTAAAACAACCTTGAGCCGGGTGGTAGTGGCACACGCCTTTGATCCAGCACTCAGAGGCAGGTGGATCTTGGCCAGCCTGGTCAACTGAGTGAGTTTCAGGGCAGCCAAAGTTACACAGAGAAACTTTGTCTCAAAAAACCAAATTAAATAAATAAAATAATAAAACAAAAAACACAAAAACAAACAAACAAACAAAACAAAAAAACAAAAAAACCCCAAAAAAGCCAACCTAGTGTGTGGCAGGCTGTGGTATGTTTGGTGTGATGGGTTTGCCTACTTCTGGGCCCTGGCTGGTGACTCTTCAGTAGTTCAGGACTCAGCAAAGGTAGTGGTGGGGCAGAACCTCACCTGCTTGCAGCGCCTGTATCCTGTGGAGACACTGCCCAACCATGGTCCGCAGTCCTTCCAGGACGAGCAGGCATCGGTACTCCTGTATCCAGTCAGTGGGGGCTACACGATTTAAGGAGGGCAGGCTGGGGTCCATGATGGTCCCCCAACCCTCCTTGCGACCCCTGCCTTCTACCCTCCACCCAAGTTCCAGGCAGGACCAGTGACCTGTTGAAAGCTCCTTCTGCATATGAAGTCTGAGCAGTGTACAGGCCTTCCTCAGGCTCCGGGCGTGTGCCTCCACTTCTGCAGCACCGGGTCTGTGGCTGGACCAGCCTGACTGCACACTAGTCAGGGAAACTGTCCCGTGGCCAGACCCTACCCTCCCACCAAAGATGGGTTTGGAGAGATACCACTGCCATGCCACAAGGTCCCTTTCCCAAACCTGTCAGGTTTAGAGCCAGAAGTCCCCAGTTCTTCCTTGCCGGTAAGGATACAGCCACCTGGAGTTTGTGGAGGAACTGAGTTTTGGCGGCTCTGGTGGCATCTGTGGCGTCACTGGTTTGTATGGAGCTGAGCTGGGCCCAGAGACTGAAACAGCCACGGAGGAGAAACAAGGTTATTTTACTTAACGAGAGTGGACCTTAAGAGGTAGGGGAAGTGATGGACAGGGGCATATATCCCTGGATGTATGGCTTTGCTACATGCAGTAAGGATATCAGAGGCCTCAGGGAACCTAGAGATACTGACCAAGACAAGTGGGCAGGGTAGATCTGTGCCAGGAACAGTACAAATGCCTGAGAGGTGCCACCGTGTCTGACCCTCACAGCACCTCTATGAAACAGGGCCGTTACTGTCATTACAGAAGGAAGACAGCCTGGAATTTAGAGACCAGGTGTCATGTTCAGCCCTTAATATTTGAATGGTTGTGAGTTGGCAAGATGACTCCATGGTTAAGAGAATTTGCTACTCTTATAAAGGACATGAGTTAGGCTCCAGCACTCACCGTAGGCAGCACATAACAATCTGTAACTTCAGATCCAAGGGATCTGACACCCTCTCCTGGTGGTATACTCACAGAAACACACACAGGTACACAGAAAAACTAAAAATAAGCTGGGCAGTAGTGACACATGCCTTTAATCCCAGCACTCAGGAGGCAGAGGCAGGTGGATCTCTCTGAGTTTGAGGCTAGTCTGATCTACAGAGTGAGTTCCAGGACAGCCAGGGCTACACAGAGAAACCCTGTCTCAAAAAACCAAACCAACCAACCAACCAACCACCTGAGTGGTTGAAATGGGAACTTCAAAGCTGCTGAGCCTGAGTTGACTCTAACAGCTCAAATGAAGCAGATTCTCAGCATGCACAGGGACCCAATAAGGCAAAAGCAGAGACCAGCTGGAGGGTTTTGCTTGCAAGTCCCAATGTTAGTGATGTTTTCCCCGTCTCTCAGTGCCCACTTAGCCTTACCGGGAATTCTGGGAGGCTGCCTTCCTGAAGGCCACAGGTAGTTGCAGGAGGGTCCTGTCAGAGAGAAGCCAATGTTCAGAGCAGCCTCTTCTCAGTCTAGGGCCGTCATTCTTACTCCTGGCTCAGAACCCATTAGGGTGAACCTCCCCAACCCCTCTCCTTTAACAGCCTATTGTCAGACAAGCGTCTTGAACAGGGCTTCTGGAGCAGCATGGGCGCTGACCCGGTCCAGAGAGAAGAAATGGCTTCAAGCACCAATCGCATATCTCAAGCCCTGCAGAGCCCATCTAAAGCCCCTGGTCTAGTCAGAATGACAAACCTGATACCGTCCCAACCAGCTCTTCTACCCTGCCTGCTTCACTGCGTGACCCTTAAGGGATGGTGCCCAGGGCTTCCCCATCCAGCTCAATGTTCTGCTAAGATCTGAACAGATAGAGAAGGCAGTTTCTCCAGTGAGGGTCTGGGAAGCTTACCCCTTTTCTTTTAGTGTGAAGAGTTCTGTGGCAGGAGGAACAGCTGATGGGGCCATCTGTTGGTCCCCGAGGCCTGGTCCAGACCGGGTAGCTTGGGTTCCTGTTCTCACATGGGTCCTATCTCCCCTCGACAGAAGTCTGCACTCAGGGTAGTCCTTGGCAGGGACTGTGGCCCGTTGCATGCCGCTGGTGGATCTTGCACCTGATGTACGGCTGCCAGCCTGGCTGGGGGCCTGGGAATGGGCAGGGGTAGCGGCACCAGAAGTGGCTGCATTAGATGCAGATGTCAGGCTGGGGGTTCTGTCTCTTTGTCCAGCCTTAGACATGCCTTTCCTCACTCGTACAGCCTTCTCCAGTGCCTGGGTCAGAAGCTCCAGTTCCTTGAGGTCTTGAGCACTCGGTGTGCATGCTGTAAAAGTCAAGAACCATGCAAGGGTTCCTCTTCACTGTCTCAGGATGGATCCCCCATGACGACACGCCAGAGAAAGGCCAGGGGCAGCACGCGGAAAAAGCAGCTGGGGTTTACCTGGAGTGGGGGCCTCTTCCTTGGTTTCTGGCTCTGGAGCTGGGGTCCTGGCTGGTTCCCTGCAAAGACAGGGCAGCCATGGCGTGGCCCGAACAGACCCTACCCCTAAGCAGATCCCCAGCCTCAGTCCCTGCAGGATAAGGGGAAGGGATAGCAATGGCAACCGGCCTCCGAAGTGTGCAGTTGCACTTGGCCTCCCAGCCCCTGGGGCTCCGCATAATTCCGATGGTCCGAGGAGGGCCTGGCCAGGAGGTCCCAAGGTCCGCGTACCAGACCTGCAGCAGCCGCCTGGAAACGCGCAGGCTCCGCTCTAACTGCCGCTGCCTCTCGGCGCAGGAATCCAGGGCGTCCTGCACCTCCGCCACTAGCCTGAGGACAAGCACCATGTGAGCCTGGGAACGCGGCGCCCGCCCGCCCGCCCCATTCCCTCTTTTCGCACGAGACCCACCGGCGCGAGCAGTCGGTGGGTAGTAGGCAGTCTGCTCTAGCGCTAAGCATTTTTGCCGCCGCCACGGAGTCCTGCACCTTCCGGGTAGAAGGCCGCCCACTTCCGGCTAGGCTACCCAATCTTGAGCGCAGCGAGCAAGACTTGCTCCATAGTGCGGACCCCCTCATCAACCAGGCTCCGCCCTAATCCCGCCCCCCGGAGGCTCTGTTGGAATCTCCATAACGAAGCCGGGGTAGATAAAGGCTCGCTTGCTTCTGGTTTGGGTAACCAGACCGTGGTCTTCTGGTGGGGCATCCGTGACCCTCTTATGTTTGGTTTTCTGTCTTAACCAGTTTTCGTCGAACCTACTTTGAAAGCAGAGATCAACTGTCTTGCTGACTCCCGGGTCACTTAGCCGTCAAGCACATAGATGAAAGATGAGGTTTTAGAACTGGGTCAAAGGACAGGAAGCGTGGGAATGAATGTCAGATAGGTACCGGAACAGAGCAACGAAGCCCAGGAAATCTGGAGCATGTGGCACCTAGATGGGTCTGCCAATCTGGCCTAAGTCATGGCAGGTTGAGACAGGGACAGATGAATGAGGGATAATAGGAGGGGAGACTGAGGCCCAGACAATGGCGGAGCTGTTAGGAACAGCAGGCAGACCACATACATACACTGCAGCTAAAGCCCAGCAATGGTCTTTGCCCACAGATTTGCGAAGTCAGGTCAACTTTCACTTCGTGTCTCATATTGAAAGCTCTTTCTGCACCATCTACTGCATTAGTATATTTCATTGTAAAACTCGCGATGTAGACTAGGCTGGTCTTGAACTTACAGAGATCTGCTTCCCAAATGTTGCTTATTTCTTAAAAAAAAAATATATATACATACATATATATCAGTACACTATTCTATATTCTCAATTGAGTCAGAATGTATGTGAAACAGGATCTCATGTAGCCTAAAATTCACTATGTAGCTGAGGAAGACCTTGAACTCAACTCATGATCTTCCTGCTTCCATTTTTTTTTTTTTTAAATTAAACTTTCTATGAGCCAGGCAATGGTGGTGTATGCCTTTAATCCCAGTACTCAGGATGCAGAGGCAGGTGGATCTCCGAGTTCGAGGTCAGCAAGGGCTGTTACACAGAGAAGCCCTGTCTTGAAAAACAAAGCAACAAAACCCTTTTTATGTGTATGTGTTTTGCCTCCATGGATGTCTGGGTACAGTCTGCACGCCTAGTGCAATGGAGACCAGAAGAGGGAACTGGATCTCCCGGAACTAGGGTTATAGGTAGTTGAGAGCCACCATGTGAGTGTGAGAATTTGAATCCAAGTCCTTCTAGAAGAGCAGCAAATGCTCCTGATCAGTGAGCCATCGCTCCAGCCCCACCCCTCTCATCTCTTAAGTGCTAGAATTATAGAAACATGCCACTAGACAGAGCTTTTAGATTCGTCTCTTTTTAAAAAATATTTATTTATATATTTTATGTATATGGTACTTGGTCTGCATGCACACCAGAAGAGGGCATCAGACAGTTGTGAGCTGCCATGTGGGTTCTGGGAACTGAACTCGGGACCTTTGGAAGAGCAGTGAGAGCCCTTAACCACTGAGCCACCTCTCCAGCCCCTAGCTTTGTTTCTGAAGTTAAAAATGTGGTTGGTTGCTGGAAGAAGTGAGGACAGGCGCAGTGCCTAGTAGAGCTGGAGTTAATAAATGAACTCTAGAGCCCGAGAGGTAAGGTAGCCCTAGGTGTTTAGGTGTGAAGGACAGGGAACACAACAAAGTTGTGAGTCCCCGTGTCAAGCAAAGAAGGGCCACAGGACTAGGCACAGGAACCACTACTTCCAAAGAGGACTCCAGCAGCCCAGAGAAACTTGTGGAGATTAAGACTTCATAGAAATCAGAGGGGGCACCTGGTTCAGCTGGTAGTGAACGGAGATTTTAAAAATTCTTAGATTGATTTTTATTGCATGTGTGTGTGTGTGGCCAGTATGTATGTTTACCACATGTACACATGGTGGTACAGAGGTCAGATACCCTGGAACTGGAATTTAGGGTGGTTGTAAACCAACATGTGGGTGCTGGGAACCAAAACCAGGTCCTCTCCATGAGTAACAGGTGCTCTTACAGGGAACCATTTCTACAGCCCCAGTGAGTTGGGATTTTGACCAGGGACACCACAGACAAGGTGGGAGGCAGACTGCTTATATCACGAGTCTCTTCACATTTAATCCTCACAACATTCCTGTGAGGTAGGTATCACTGTCCCCTTACAGCCGGGGAAACAGGCTCACACATGGGTGAATACAATGGTGTAGGACTACAATCCAAATGCTTGGGCTCTTCTTCTACCAATGTGCCCCAGCCAGAGTGGTTAGAATTCTGCTAAGAGTATCAAAAAGAGCTGCCGCTGCGGACAGCACAGAAGATGAACGCTGAGCTCTCCCCTTCTCCACCTGTACTTTTGGCTCAAGGGTTTTTGGGGGGCACTTCTGATACTTTTTTCAAGAGGAAACAGAAATATACATGCAGGGTCAGCGTATCTACTCAGCCTTCAGCAGGATCCCCACGTATCGAGGCCAGCTGCCTTACACGGGAAGCAGACATTCTTGAAGTCTCTGACCAGCAGCACAGAAGGACCGGTGACCTACTTTCTTCACGTGGAATCTGGCCATAAACGAGCGAATCCAGTGATCTGCTTTCTTCATGTGGAATCTGGCCACAAACCTAGCAAGTCCAGTGATCTGCTTTCTTCCCGTGGAATCCAGCGTCTTTGTTAATTTGGATATTACAAGTGATTGCTTATGGCTATCCTCTAGAAAGATTCATTTTTCATAAGGAAAGAACCCAAAGGCTGGTACCAGTTTCCTTTATCTGAGGTCATATGACCCAGCCCAGCCTGACCTGGGGCTTCTGGTCCTCTTACACACACTTCTGGCTGCTGAGATTGCCATGATGAGTCACCATGTGCAACTAGATTTTCTCTTTTCAGTTAAAGCTCAGCAATATTGGGAATCTGTTATCTTTTTATTTGATAATCTCTATTTCAAACGGTTCCTTTTTTTTTTTTTTTAGAAGAAACCTAGAAATAAAGATGAGGGAAGAATGGCCTAGAAATTCAGTGCAGACAGACGGTCACATGGATACAATGGGGCACAGACAAACCACTCTGACAGGACAGATTTTGAAACTGAGCTCAAAGTGCCAAAGGGAGGAGGAACCTTTAGCCCCAGCTTCAAGGTCCTCACACCTGACCATTAGGCTGTAGTCAACACGGATGTGCAGGGACACAGGCTGAAGCGGGCAGGGATGTGTTCAGATGGCAGCTCCCCACTGGCCTAAAATAAGACATGCAGCGGGGCTTTGAACTGTGTTAGGCTCCCTGGGCCACTAGTATTCCAAGGAAGCCGTCAGCTCCTGGCCTGGGATTGTGAACGCCAACACAGAGGCCCATGCTCTCAGAGACAGCAGGACACAGAGGGCAGAGAGATGGGTTCCACAGGTGTGGCCTGACCGCTGTGAGGCTGCTGTCCGAGAAGAGGCTGAGTTTTCACTGTCTGGTGTTCTGACGGCTCGCACTGAACTCCCCTTCTGGGGTCCACACAGCACCTGCCTTCAGTGTCCTAGAGAAACAGCAGCCCTCCCCAGTAAACATTCACCATGGCAAACACTAATATGTTCAGAGCTTCAGGAACCCTAAGTTCGTGTCCTCATCACCGTGCACTGATAGGTTTTGACGCTTTACCCGTTGATGGTGAACCCCATTCTCTGGGGGACTTGGGGTGCGACACTGTAAACATGACTTCTTGGCCTGGTGGTGGCAAGGCTTTGTGTTTGAGTAGCTGCCCACAGACAGCACTGAGGTAGATCGGGGAGAGCCCCCCATGCCACCATCCAGGGAACTTATGGGACTCGCACTGCAGACGGAAGAGTACCCAGAGGTCGTGATGTCCTTGCCCAGCTCTCCCCTGTTGCAATGAAGGGGCCTGGGAGCTGGGGCTGGAGGTGCCTGGGTGCCTGGCGTTTGGTGGCCCTTGTCCTCTGGCCAGGCCTCCTCGTCACTGGATTCCTGGCAGCAGTGCTGTTCTGGTTTCAGGAAGACCACAGTGACATCAAGGAGTCCACTGGGAGCTGTGACTGAAAAATTAGGGGGATAGGGGTGTCTTTATGGTACAGCTCAAGTTATCAGAAGTGACCCTACACCTGCTCAGGACTGGGTGGCCCAGGTATTGCTTAGGTGACAGCCACAGGTGACCTTGCTCCTCTCAAACTGGGAGGACTGTCTGGCAACTCGAAGGGCAGCAGAAGGTGACTGGTCGGTCACCTAACTCACTTAATCTGAGTGGACCCAAAAGCAAGCAATTAGAAAAGCAGCTGAAACTTGTCCGTGTCAGTCTTCCTGGCCAGAAGATGAGGGACAGGACCTCCTGCAGCTTACATACACACATGTGACACACTCAGTGTTCTACAGTCTGCTTAAGTGACCCAGAGAGACGGGTACAGGTTTAGACCACACCCTCTCCCTCTGTGGGGTGGTGAAAACCCTTGCCCCAGGGCACCAGGTTCATATGCTTCTCCCCGCAGCTCAGTGCCAGGTGGCCCTCAGATCCCATGCCATCTGCCGATCCATCCCTCCACACCACTCACCGTCACCCTCCTTCTCTCCTTCACTCTCCTGGTCTCCTTCATAGCCAGAGTAGCAGTCCAGGCTCCAGTCCAGAAGGCTGCCCAGCAGTGTCTCCTCCTGGCTAGACAGCTCTGCGGTGGGCGTGGTGACAAAGCTGTCCCTGTCCTCCTGAAGGCTGTTCTCCCGCTTCCTGCAAGGTAGGGAGAGTCCATGAGGCCCTGGTTACAGGCAGCAGCACCTGGGGAACCAGTCTGGTCCTTAATGCCTGTATGCCCCTGGCTCTCACCGTGTGTTCTGGAAAACACCCACGACGCTAGCATAGGTCTGAGCCCTGAAGGGCAGGGGATCAATTGTAGGAAGAACTGGGTAAGACCAGGCCCCTAGTCTAGGAGTGAGCCCTGGTTTACTCTGGTCAGCTGGGGGTCCGGGGCCCCTCTGGTACCTGGCAGGAAGACTCTACTAGGGTACTAGATGCATCAGATAGGGCAGTGCTGGGCCTGATTGCACACAGCAGTCTATCTTTCGGCAAGGCCAGCAAACCTGTCCACCTGGGGTCAGGGCTAGAGAACTACAGGAAGGCCTGCCTCTGGGAGAAGCTGCCACACCCACCAGGCCTTTCTGCTGCTGACTTTAGGGTGAGTATGGCTGTCCCCATGTTACCCTGGAGGTCTCTTCTGGAAGTCTGAAGGGGCTATGAAGGGTTTTCTGGAGAACAGGTCTTTAGAGGAGCCAGTGACCCACCCCGATAAGTACATGTGTCTATCTCAGTTTTCCCCAAGGGTAACCCGGATATTCAAGAGTGCCACGTGCAGAGTAAGATGTGCACAGTGGCCCTCTCAGGAGGACCCAGTTCTCCCTCATTGCACACGGTGGAAGAGGCTGCGGTGTTTCCTGTGTAGCAGGCATGAAAAGTTAACCCCTGACGCTGCTGCCTCCTCAGGTCCCCCAAGAGAGCAAGGTCGGAAGCCAGGGTCCCCACCCCACCACAGAACACTCATGGCTCATATGATATGTACCATCCAGCCACCCAGTGCCTGACCTGAGGTTGCTCAGGGGCACACAGGGTGCTGAGGAGTTACACAGGCAGGGCTGGCACAGAGGGGACCCTGCCCCCTGAGCTTTTCAGATTAATAGCTCAGGGGGTGAGGTGGAGTTACTCTAGGAGGCAGAGCCAGAGCGCTGGTATGTGTGATGAGGAACAACAGCAATACACAGAGCAAAGGAATGAGAGGAGGGGCGGGCAAGAAGGCGCTACTCAGGCTACAACCCAACTCCAGCTGTGCCACAGCACGGAGCAGCGCGGACCAGGTGAATGATGGCGTAGGCAAGGAGAGACCCTGAACAGGATCTGCTGTGTTCAGGACATCTTCCCTCAAAGGGAGCCCTAGGGACAAAGGAAGACAGACAGTGCCTTCTGAGAAAGGAGAGGTGAGCTGGAACACAGATATTCAGGAACAGGCCAAGGCCAGAAACCCCTGGGTTAAACTCGGCATCTGCTGCTCCCTAGCACAAGCCTTAGGACGCTTAGACAAATGGTTGTGGTGTCAAGGAGGAAACTCAGACCTGACACACGAGAGCATGCCATGGCATGGCTGCAGATGGACAGGGCAGACTCACCGTTTGCTTCTCCTCCCAGAGGGCGAGGTGAGGAAGGTGTGGATCTCCCCTGTGCTAGGGAAAGACGGGGGCTCTGGGCTCTCTTGTCTCACTCCAAGTGCTGTGCACAACTCTGCATAGCTCAGTACCTGTAGGGAGGCCAGAGTGAAGACCTCCAAACCCTCTCAGGCACTCCCCCCAGGAGCCTCACTGGCAAAGGAGGACATACCACTTCGCGGCTGATTTCTTCATAGCACTTATCCTCAAAGCGCTGCTTGACAGCCGTCAGAGAGACCTGTCTGTAGTCCTTGGGTGCATCATCATGGAAACTGGAAACGGACAGAGAGACTGACATGTGAACCTCACCGACCCAAACTTAGTCTAACTCCCCCACCAGAGAGGACAGCAAGCTTTCAGGACCAGTTCCATCAATGAGGACACACAACCGTGAAGACTGGCAGCTCCTCAGGGGTTCGTTTCCCGAGAAAAAGAGAAACAAACACCCCAAGAACTTGCACAAGAATGTCTGTCGCAGTCAGCGGTAGAAACAACCCACGTATCCAACAATGGTCAGACAGACATAAGTCCATTCAAACAGTGAAACTCACTCAACCAACACACATTGCAATATGAACCTCAAACAGGATGCCCAGAGGGAGAAGGCAGACTCACAAAGTGGCATATTAATGTGACCCCTTCATGCAAGGTCTGGAATGGGCAAAGCCGCAGATGAAAGGCAATGAATGGATGATGGGGCCAGAGAAATGTTAAGTGATGGCTAAAGAGTGGGGTTTCTTTTATTTTCTTTCCTGTGTAGATCAGGCCGGCCTTGAATTCAGAGATCCGCCTGCTTCTGCCTCCCCAGTGCTGGGGTTAAAGACGTGCACCGCTACCACCCGGCTGAGTGGAATTTCTGTTGAGGTTAGTAAAAATGTTCTAAAATGGGTTGTACAATTCTAAATATACTAAAAGCCTTTTCAAGTTATACAACTTTTTAAAAACTTGCCCCCAGCACTTTGGAGGCAGAGGCAGGTGGATCTCTGTGAATTCAAGGTCAGCCTGGTCTACAGAGCGAGTTTCATGACAGCCAGGGCTATACAGAGAAAACCTGTCTCAAAAACCAACCAACCAAACAAACAAACAAAAAACTTATTTTATAAATAAATGCTTCCAACTTAAGTAGTTTAAAAACAACCAGCCGGGCGGTGGTGACGCACGCCTTTAATCCCAGCACTCGGGAGGCAGAGCCAGGCGGATCTCTGTGAGTTCGAGGCCAGCCTGGGCTACCAAGTTGAGTTCCGGAAAGGCGCAAAGCTACACAGAGAAACCCTGTCTCGAAAAACCAAAATAAATAAATAAACAAACAAACAAATAAATAAATAAATAAATAAATAAATAAAATAAAAAAAATAAAATAAAAACAACAACCACAAAAAAATTGGGGATAAGTTTAGCATACACAAACACTTTTTTTTTTTGCAAATAAACAATCCTTAGCAATAACTTCTGGTTGCCAGCATCAGGTAACAACCAATACAAGAAAAGGTGGAAAACCAAAAAAAAAAAAAAAGAAAAAGAAAAAGAAAAAAAGCTGGACAGTAGTGGTGCACACCTTTAATCCCAGCACTTGGGAGGCAAAGCCAGGCAATCTCTCTGAGTTCGAGGTCAGCCTGGTCTACAGAGTGAGTTCCAGGAAAGGCGCAAAGCAACACAGAGAAACCTTGTCTCGAAAAACAAAAAACAAAAACAAAAAAACAAACAAACAAAAAAAAAAAAAAAAGAAAAGGTGGAGGGCCGAGCCACTGACCCTGCCTGTAACAGTCACCCTGCTTCCTCAGCCACCAGCTACATGGTCTGGGCACCACAGAAAAAAACAGTGTAGGCCAAAGTGTAACACTGACAGGTCCCAGTCAGTGGAACCCAATGGGGAGGCAGGAGGACAGAGAATTGCTGGTCAGAGGCATTGTGGATTATTCTAGAGGGCTCTGACCTTACCCCGGAAGCCAAGAATGATGCTCTGGGCTGAGGCAAACAGAAAGAACATGCTGTAAGGAGGAGCCCAAGGCGTGACCAAGGTCACCATGAAAGCCAGATCTCAAGGAAAGAGCACTGGACCCAGAAACCACTAGGCTGTATGGAAAAGCAGTCAATACTACCTACGGGAGGAACACCCAGTCAGAGCAGAGGGCAGCAGCTCAGACATACAAGCAAGGTAGCCTGGGCTGGGGCGAGGAGTCCTACTTCAGCTGTGAATATTGAAGTGGTTAATTTCCTGAGGGAGGGATTGTGAGCCGTGAAAGAAAGCCAGAACTGCCTGGCTCCTCAGGGTGGAGGTGATGGGGATACAGAGCCAGAGAGCAGTGCAGCCAGGAGAAAAGACCCGGAGGAAGGAAGCAGCAAGCAAGTAAGCAAGAAGTGGGAGGAGCAGGTCTGCACATGACGCTGGGAAAAGACAGAGAAGCAGCCATAGGCAGATGCAAACCCAGCCCAGTGTCCCATGACACTCCACTTCCAGCCAGCAGCCCAAATGTCTGTCTGCACCCGCCCTTGCACAGATGTCCCCAATCTGGAACATGGATGTGCTTCCTTCAAGGGTCCCTGGCCTTACCACCCATGTACCAGTTCCACATCCCCATCCACTCTCCCCACCCTGTTTCATTCTTTAAAATGATTTATTTATTCTTAGAGTATATGTACGGGTGTTTCGCCTGCATGTACGCATGTCTATGCACCACACCAGAAGATGGCATGGGAGGCCTGTAGAAATGGAGTTACAGATAGTTATGAGCCTCCAAGTGGGTGCTAGGAACTGAACCCAGGTCCTCCGGAAGATCATCAGATGTTCTTAACCACGGAGCCACCTCTCTAGCTCCACTCACCGCCCACTCCCCCTTCTCTACACATTGTCACTAGCTGTCACTCTGTGCAGACGGTGCCACTCTAGTCTGGCCTTTGTCCTTCTTTCTTACATACAATATATTCTGATCATGGCTCCCCCATGATCTTCCCATCTTCTCCCTAGTCCCCCAACCATCTGACTCCAAGCCCTTCTTTCTCTCTCTCTTTAGAAAACAAATAGAGATGTTAAAAAAAAAGCAAGCAAACCAGAATTAACAAAACAAAACTTAAAAACAAATCCTAAACACACACAAACAACAAAACCCATAAAAACATAAAATTGAGAGCCACAATACACAAGCAAAAGACCAGTAAGACAAAAAATTCCCCAAGCAATATGAGAAAAAAAAAACAAAAACCAAAAAGCCCACGAAGTTCATTTTGTATTGGCCTCTACTGTGGGCACAGGGCCTAAGCTTAAGTGTGGCTTGTATACACTGAGGTTCCATTAAAGAAACCTTTTTTTCCTATTCTGGCCCTTTTCTAAGTACCCAGAAAGGATCCTGTGAGGTGAGGAAAGGCCCATTCACAGGGTGAAGAGGCCGATGGGAGGCTGCAGAGCAGTGGGGTCTAGCTGAGATGTGTGGGTACAGCAGACAGGCACAGGCAAGGCCTGATGGGGGCGCTCCTTGTCTGCTGGCTTCCTCTTCCTCAAGAAGACAGGTTCTATGTGAACACAGAAATAAGTCCGGGCCTGGGCTTTAAAACGCCAACCTGGGGCTCACCAGACAGCTCAGTGGGTAAAGACGCTTGCTGTGCAAGCTGATGAGCTGAGTTCAAGTCCTAGAGCCCACAAAAGGGTGGAAAGAGGAAGTTGTTCTTTGATCTCCACATGTACACTGTGGCACATGTGCTCACACATCCTATAATAATAATAACAACAACAACAGCTGGAACTCTGACAAGTAGCTCAGGTTGACCATGACTCACAACATTCCCACTTAGTTCTCTCCAGCGCTGAGAGACAACGAGTGTAGACTTGGGCTCACCATTTTTTATAAAGGCTCAAGACGCAGGGCGTGAGGTCGTTGTAAGAGAACCCAGTGAGGTCCCATAGATGAGAGGTCCAGGGCTGTACTGGAGAAGAAAGCAGGCCAGAATTGTGACAGGTCCCACAATTCCCACAACTCTGCTACTTTTATAACACATTCCCAGACTCAGGCTTTCAGTTCCTTCAAAATACTCTTTAAGGGCCAATAAAATGGCTTAGTGGGCAAAGGCACTTGCCACCAAACCTAAGGACCTGGACCTAACGACATGGTAGAAGGAGATAACCAACTCCTGCAAGTCGTGCATCCTCTGACCGCCATACTCATGCCATGGCATTGTGTGTGCACACATACGCAATATGTTAAATATAAATGTGAAAAGCCAAACAGCTCAACTAAAATATCCTTGAAAAGTTCCATATAAGGCCCACAAACTGTTGAAAACTATATACTGCTCCAGCTAGAGCCATCTTTTTTATTTTTAAACAGTCTTAATTTTATTTTTATTATAAAATAACAAATTATGGTTATATATATTATAGGTATACAGTAATGTTATTATTTATGAATAAATGGAATCATCAAATCAACAAGTTAATATATTTATCACCTCTATGGGAAATCTGAAATTTACTCTTGGCCAACTGTGAGAACTCATGTCTATAATCCCAGCACTCAGGAGGTTAAACTGGAGGATTGAGAGTTCAAGGCCAGAATGCACCACATATTAAGACTCTGTCTCAAAAGAACAAGAATTCACCCTTGTAGAAATTTGGAAATGTACAATATATGCTATCTCCCTGTTCTTCCTACTTATAATGCATCCCCTAGAAACCACTACTCTATTCTCTGCCTCCCAGAACTGGCTTGCTTTAGATTCCACACGTGAAAATTTGAGACATCTTTCTGTGCCTGGTTACTTTAATTTAACATAACTTCCAGTTCATCCATGTTGTCACAGATTACAAAATTTCTTTTTAAACAGCTAGAGCCATCTTATCCCCCTCCCCCAAATGTTTTGGGGCCATTCTGCTGTTCTTTCTCCAGAATGGATGAGGAGGTGTTTATTTTTGCCCTTCTAACCTCTCCTATCTGAGAACTTTCCCAGACACCAGGAAAATCTGCCCCCCACGCCCCAGGAGAGCTTCTCCTTACTCTGTCCATGCATCAGTCTGGCCAGGAGCAGGGCTGCAGAGGCCAGGCGGGCTGGCGCGTAGATCGACAGGCTGGTGTGCAGCAGGGAGAGCTCACAGAGAAAGCTGCACAGGTGTTGGGTTCTGGTTGCAACTGGGACCAGTGTCAACAGGACCTCTTTATAATCAACCACGGTAGGGACCTAGGCAGAAGAGAGAGATAAATACCGTGTCTCATCTGTCATTGCCACACTGAGGCACAGCCCGGCAGGGGTCTGGCCTAGATGTTCATGCTGATGTCCAAGCTCAGGATTTCAGTGCACATAATGGCACACCACAGCCATGCTTCTAGGTGTTCTCTCTCCACAGCTGATGGCCGCAGGCCCCCCCCCACCTACCCCTGTGACCTCAAACAGGAAGACAATTTTGTTCAAAGGAAAAACCCAAACCCTAACTTACTCGAATCTTCCCTTCCAGGGCAGAGATGATCTCTCCCATCATTCGTACCAAGTCCTCATACTTGTATGTGTTGTCTGTGAGCCACACAGCCTCTCGAATGGTCAGGATCTCTTTGCTGATGAACCTGGAATGCAGAGATGGGGTCTCAGCCCTGAGCTGAGGGGCTACAGCTCAGGAAGCCCCTGGGAGGCCTCAAGAAAGGGCGCAATGCGCCTGCTCCGACTTGGGTGACAAAAGGCGGCTGCTCAATGGATTCGGTTGCCTTTGACTAAGGAGAAGCATTACAAGTGCCACAAAGAGAGAGTCAAAGCAAGGACCAAAGTGCCAGGTCCCAAGGAAACCTGGGACAGTCTCACTGAGTACCTACGGTTCCTCCCAGCCTCCACGCCCCACTCCCTCCCCCAGCTTCTGATCCTTCCATAACTCAGCCATTTTGGCCACACATCTTGGTGTTCTCTCTCTCTCTCTCTCTCTCTCTCTCTCTCCTCCTCCTCCTCCTCCTCCTCCTCCTCCTCTCATGGCCTGGTCTATCCTGTGGGTCATGCTCAGTCGGGACTCTTCCAGATACCTCTGGCTGTTTTCTCCCTCATACCTACAATACAAACCTTCTCCTCCACCATACTCAGGAGTGGTTATCCCATTTTCATTCACCCGTGAGTGAAACTATAATTCAGTTCTCTAGTTCTATTTACCACTTTATGGATGAGAGCTTTTTTGTTTGGTTTGGTCATGCTGTGGTTCAAACGCAGACACTAAACAAACGCTTGAGCTTGAGCTCTAACCCGCATCTTCAGCTCCTGTCTTATCTTTTAACAGTATCTGAGTATAAACAATGTAAATGCGAAAGTAGGTGAGCTGGTGGGAGCAAAGAGCCTAGAGGTTGTTTGAAGGTCTACACAGCCCAGTGTTTGGCAACAGGCATCCTGACTGTCCCTGAAGCAAGTGGGCACCCTGTTCTCTACTGGCCACAGGAGCTAACCACCAGAACACTCTGCTCCAGTGGTCCCACAAGCACCTCCCCAGCAAATTCGGATTGTTGCTCAATCCTGACACTCTGCAGTTGGCCTAACAGAGGGGTCAGGAGGGAGACGGCCACAGGCTCTAAAAAGAGGGGTGTAAATGGGCTGATGCCAGCCCTGCACTGGACCCTGAGGTGACTAGTGGGGAGCAGAGGTAACAGGCTCTGAGAGCTAAGCCAGGGCACCTCAGCCTGCTGCAGGAGGGGGTTAGACCAAGGTTTCACATGTTCCAGACACGCCTGCCCCTAACTCCCAAGTGCTGGGGTTAAAGGTGTGTACCACCATGCCCACTCCCCAGTTTAAAACATTTTAAAGTAGTTATTTATCTGCTTGCCTGTGGGCTGTGAAGATGTAACTATGCTGTCAGGGACATGCAGACAGCAGCCCCACTGTTTGGTGACTGGTCAGAGGACCTGGGGTGTGAGATTTAGGTCAAGGAGCCTATTTGAAAGGGACCTGGAGTATGGTGGGGTCGGTTTGCTGTCCCTGAAGTCCATGGGTCCTCCTCCTGTGGTGGAATGACCATGCTTCTTCCAGCTGGCATACGGACACCCAAGGGTACCGGAGTGTCCACTGTGGTTAGCTATGTCCATATGACTAACCTGTATGGAAGGTGAGCTTGGCAGCTTTGGTGGCCACAGAAACAAGGACAAGTCATGGAGCTCAGAAGAGAACAAGATGTGAGCTAGGGCTCCTTCATGTCTTCATAGAACAAAAACTCATCCCAGAAGCCTTGGGCATTCTGCCTGCAGGTTCAGATATGTGTCAACTTGACACAAGCCAGGGTCATCTGGGAAGGAGGACTCTTTCTGGAGACCTGTTTACAGGCATGTCTGTAGGGCATTTTCTTGATTGATGATTGATATGGGAGGGCCCAGCTCACTGTAGTGGTGAGACCCCTGGGCTGATGTCCCTGGGTGCTATAAGAAAGCAGGCCAAGCAAGTCATGAGGAGCAAGCTAGTAAGCAGGACTCCTCCATGGCCTCTGTATCAAGTCTGTGTGTGTGTGTGTGTGTGTGTGTGTAGCCATGGCTGTCCTAGAACTTGCTTTGTAGATCAGGCTAGCCTTGAACTCACAGAGATCCACCTGCCTCTGCCTCCCAAGTGCTGGGATTAAAGATGTGCTGCGTCACCATGCCTGGTCTCCCTGCGTCGGTCCTCACCTGCCCTGACTTTCCTCAGTGATGGCTGTTACCTGGAAGTATAAGCTGGAATAACCCTTTCCCCACCAAGTTGCTTTTCGTCATGTGTTTTGTCACAGCAATAGAAACCCCAAGGGAGTTCTCAACAGAGCACAGGAAGTAGTTAGCCGTAAGTACAGCTATGCTACTCTGTGCTCAGCAGGCCCAGGAGACAAGGAAAGGGTCTGGAACACATGTCCTAGGGGAAATGGTAGACCATGCTGGGGACATTCGGTTTAGGAGAATGAGAAAATGCAAACCATTTTGAAAACTCTTTCCACAACACTTCCAGAGGCAAAACCAGGGTAAAGGAAGCACTGGCTGAGGACAGGCAGTTCGGGACAAAATACAAAGGGACACACGCCAAAGAGTCCTCTAGAGCATCCCTCCTCTGAGTGACATCCGTGTGGAGGAATGGCTCTGATGGGGCTTTAGTGGTGGCCTTGAGATACTCCTGCCCAGGACTATGGGAAACTGATGATAAAGATGTGAGAATTCAACCTCAGTGGCACAGTTCTGAAACATCCGAGGACTGAGGAGGAGGCTAAGAGTGGAACAATATCATCCTTCTTGTCAACTGTCACTCTTTGGATCCTGGGAAAGTGTGGTCCATGCTCTGGGTCCTGAGACTGTGTGGGGATACAGGCTCCCAGCAGAGGTACAGTCAACCTACAAAGGGTCAACTCTGCCACCCTCCCTTACAAAGGACACTGGGATTGGATAACAGCTGAACCAGGGACCCTTGAGACTCATTTCCCTTGAAAAACCAGCTACTAGAAAGGAGAGGATGGTGGCCCCTGCCTAGGAGGGACCAGCGCATATGCACACAACCCTGCCAGTCTGGCCAAAGGGCCTCTCACCGGGTACAGATGACCATGCAGGCAATGCCCAGAAGCTGGAGCTTGTAGCGGGGTACCAGCCTCCTCCGCAAGTACCGGTCTACACACTCCACTGTCAGGTGGAGACATAGGCTTGTGAAGTCCTTCATTGTGGCAACTTCTACCAACCAGTCGATTAGAATGTATCTGGGGAGAGAGGGGGCCACCTGTGAAAACTTGGACAAGTGTCACACCTTCAATTTCTGCTCATGTCTGTTCAGTCTAAACAAATGAACTGATCACTTTGGAATCACCGACTTACCAACCTAGAGACTCCATGTCCCAGGGAGTTGGGGAGGCCCATAGCTACTCCTGGGAGGCTGGTGAGTCCACACATCTCTGCACCCTGAGCCCCGCTCCACTAAGCATGCACATTCCCAGTGTTCACAAATCCAAGTCAGCCCTCAGCCACCAAAGCACTGGCTGAGCTCAGTCTTAGTGCAAATAGGCAGTGGGTACCAAATGGGTTGCACAGCAGGGCTGGGGATGGAGCACAGCTCCTGGGAGTAGAAACGGGTCAGTCACCCTGGACCATCAGGCTCTCCTGTCTGGGCCCTTATAACAATGCTCTGCAGAGGATCAGAGAGCCAGAAGTGCCACTTAAAGCCAGAGCCACTCCGTCCCCACACTGAAGTCTCCCTACTTCCTTCACCCACCCTAGATGGACGCACAGACACTAGAAGGCTGACAGAAATGTGCCTCTCTATCAGGGAGTTAAAACCCAGAGACCAAGACCATAAATAATCACAGGCGGTATTGGAAGACAGAGGACAACTTTTGGGAATTGGTTGAGTGGGTCCTAGGAACTGAACTTGCATTTTCAGTTTTGGCAGCAAGCGCCTCTGCCTGATGAGCCATCCTGCCGGCCCCAGTGATCTGTTTTTAGAAGTCAGATTATTGGGCTATCAAGAGTGCCGGGGCCAAGTGGTGGTGGCATAAACCTTTAATCCCAGCACTCAGGAGCCTGAGGCAGGCCAGTCTCTGAGTTCCAGGCCAGCCTGGTCTACAGGGCAAGTTCCAGGACAGCCAGGGCTACACTGAGAAATCCTACCTGGAAAAACCAAAAGCGTGCTGAGATTCAAGGCATGCATCAACGTGAGACAGGATCTTTTACTGGTACCCAGGACCTCCAAATTAGACTAGGGTGACTGGGCACAGAATCTCAGGGACCCACCCATGCCCACTTCCTCAGGGCCAGGACTATAAGCAGATGCCACTATTTTTATTCCCCACTCCTCTCCAAGTACTGGGTATCAAACTCAAGTCCACATGCTTGTGGAGCAAGCAAATTACTCAATGAGACCATCTCCCTGGCCTCAGGACAATCATTTTTTAAAAAACTTACTGAGCATATATCATGTTCCAAGTAGTACCTACAAGGAGCCAGAGGTTTCCAATCACAAATCCAAATTTTACATGAAATTTCAGATAAAAGCTTTAAAAAAAAAAAAAAAAACCACTCCCATTTTCCATTTTCCCCGCTAACATTCTGCAATTTTGTTAGCACTAACGTTAGGGGCCTGGAAGAAAGGCCGTTGTGCTGGGTGCCACAGTAGCTGCCTCGGGGAGGGGGCGGCAGGGATGGGGTTGGGGTGGGAGGACAGCAGCCCCCAAGTCTTACTTCTAGTCACTGAGCACCACAAAATACACTGATGATTTAAAAAAAAAAAAAAAAGGTTATATTTTGGCTTCAGACACTGGTAGTCTGAGTCTCATCATTTTAGAAAAATGTTTAGAACAGTTTCACATGCTCTCAGCTTTAGGGAAGGCTGTAGTGGCTCATACCTATACTCCAAGTACTCAGGAGGCCAAAGCAGGATAACCAGAAGTTCAGGGTTAGCCTGGGCTACAGCAGGGCAGGGGGGATTGTGAAGTGCTTGCCGATTAGCGTTTGGATCCCCAGAGCCCATGAAAATGCCAGGGGTGTGTGGACCAACTGTTAATTACAGCTTTGGAAGCTGAGATGGGACCTTCAGAACAATACAGTTAGCTAGAGGGACGGGGGAGGGACCCTGCCTTGTTGAATAAGGTAGAAGAGCAATGGAAGATTCACAACATCAACTTTGGATCTCATGTGCACACGTGTACTCCTGTACGCACACGCACACTCACACCCACGAAAGTGTAAAAACGCTACTGCTCCCCGTCGGGGCAGACACGCTCCTGCAGGCCTCACCTCATCGTGTCGCTGAGCCCCTTCTGCACAGAGAAGACTCGCTGCTTGTCGACAGCCTGGGAGGCCTGGAAGAGCTGGCAGACCGTTTCACTGCAGGTTCTCCACTCCAGTCCGAGCTGGCTTCCACCTGCACAGGCTTTGGCCAGAGCCAGCTGCGGGACAGACAGGTACAACGTGAGCCAGCTTCTCCGCTCCCGAGGCCTCGGTGGCGGCGGGCAGACAACACAGGGCAGGCACATCTGCCTGTCCGTCTCTCACCCTGCTAGAGCAGCATAGCTAGGGTCTCCAGGACGGTACCTCTCTGCACCAATTTTCCTTTTTATTTTATTAATTAAATTTACTTTAATTAACACATCCTGACCGCAGTTTCCCCTCCCTCCTCCTTATCCCCCTAATCGACTCCTCTATTTCTGTTCAGGAAGGGGCAGGACTCTCCCGGCTTATCAGTAAAACATGGCATATCAAGTTGCATAAGACTAAACACCTCCCCTTGTACTGAGGCTGGGAAAGGCAACCCAGTATGAGGAATAGCTTCCCAAAACCCAACGAAGGCTTTAGGGACAGCCCATGCTCCCACTGTATGGAGTCCTGCAAGGAGACCAAACTACACAACTGTCACATACATGTAGAGGGCTTATGTCAGTCCCATGCAGGCTCCCTGGTTGTCAGTTCAGATTCTGTGAGCTCCTATGTGCTCAGGTTAGTTGATTCTGTGGTTTTCTTGTGGTGTCCTTGACGCCTCTGGCTCATACAATCCTTCCTCCCTCACTTCAGCAGGATTCCCCGAGCTCAGCCTAATGTTTATCTGTGGGTCTCTGTACATCAGTTACTAACGAAGCCTCTCTGATGACAATTGAGGTAGGCACCAATCTATGAGTCCTTTTAACTTTTTAAAAACTAAACTAATAAATAAATAATATATATACATACATATACATAGATACATACATACATATACATATAATATGGGTGTTTTGCCTACATGTATGTCTCCATGTGCATGCCTGGTGCCCAAGGAGGCCAGAAGGTGTCAGATCCCCTGGAACTGGAGTAGGTGATTTTGAGGGGCTTCTGGGAAACAACCAAGGTTCTCTTGGAGAGCAGTCGGTAGTCTTAACCACTAAGCATCTCTCCAGCCCCAGCAATTTCCTCGTTCATGAAATGGTACATTGATGGTGCTGGAGTCAACAGATGAGGACGGACTGAGATGTGTCAGAACTGAGGATACACTGCCTAGCACCCACAACTCCAGATGGCCACTGTCGACAACTTTGACACATTTCCATCTGTTTTCCCAGGTAATTATAGCCTGGTGTATATATGTATTTATGACCACAGTTTATATGCATCTTTTTTTTCTCCATCTAGCAATACTGTTAGTTTTTCCAAGTTATCTGACATAGGCGTCCTTACCTATTCTTCCATTTAGAGTGTTTCTGTTGACTGTATTGTGGCCCATCCAATCCCCTACCTGCTGAGTCCACAGAACAGCTGTGGGGTTTTGTCTATACTTATTCAAGTACCCTCCCAAAGGTCCATGGTGATTGCTGACTTCATATCACTCATAGCAAATAGCTCATTGATTTTACCTTCATTGGCAGAAACCACCATCATTAAAATTATCTTAGGTTAGAGAGATGGCTCAGTAGGTAAGAGCACTGGCTGCTTTTCCAGGGGACCCAGATTCAATTCCCAGCACCCACATTGTGGCTCAGAACTGTAACTCTAGTTCCAGGGTATCTAACACCCTCTTCTGGCCTTTTCAGACACCAAGAAGACACAAGAATATACATGCAGGCAAAACACCCATATACCTCATAAAAAACAAACCAACCAACCAACCTTGCATGCATCACTAGCTACTGACTCAAAAACTGAGAAAAAAAATGAGCCGGGCGGTGGTGGCGCACGCCTTTAATCCCAGCACTCGGGAGGCAGAGCCAGGCTTATCTCTGTGAGTTCGAGGACAGCCTGGTCTACAAAGTGAGATCCAGGAAAGATGCAAAGCTACATAGAGAAACCCTGTCTCGAAAAACCAAAAATGAAATACAACACATTAATGAGACAAGCTCCAAATAGCTCCAAATTTATAACCCTCCTGCCTCAGTCTCTTGAGAACTAGGATTAAGCCCCCTTTTTAACCTGCTGTATTTTTTCCTTCTTTTCTGAGAATCTGAAGCTGTCTGAACATCTCTCAGGACCTTACTACTCTAACTATACTGGTTCTCTTAAAATCTCTTATTAAATTACTATTTGTTGTGTATATTATATCCATGCTGTGCTGGACAGTTTCATGTCAGCTTGACACAAGCTAAAGTCATCTGAGAACCTCAATTAAGAAAACGCCTCCATAAGATCAGGTCATAGGCCGGGCGGCGGCGGTGGTGCACGCCTTTAATCCCAACACTCGGGAGGCAGACCCAGGCGGATCTTTGTGAGTTCGAGGCCAGCCTGGTCTACAGAGCGAGATCCAGGAAAGGTGCAAAGCTACACAGAGAAACGCTGCCTCAAAAAACCAAAATAAATAAATAAATAAATAATCTTAAAAAAGAAAAGATCAGGCCATAGACAAGCCAACCTGGGCAGTGGTTCTCAACATCCTAATGCTGTGACCGTTCAACACAATTCTCATGTTGTGGTGACTCACAACCATAAAATTATTTTTGTTGCTACTTCATAACTGTAATTTTGCTACTGTTATGAATCATAATGTAAATATTTTTGGAGATAGAGGTTTGCCAAAGGGGTTGACCCACAGGTTGACAACTACTGCTCTGGGACATTTTCTTAATTAGTAATTGATGGGGGAGGGCCCAGCCCACTGTGGATGATGCCATCCCTGGGCTAGTGGTTCTGGGTTCTTATAGCAGAGTGAAGAAGCCATGGGGAGCAAGTCAGTAAGCATCACTCCTCTATGGCTTCTGCATCAGCTCCTGCCTCCATTTTCCTGTCCTGTTTGAGTTCCTGTCCTGACTTCCTTCAGTGATGCACTACAACATAGAAGATAAGCAAAATAAACCCTTTCCTCTCCAACTTGCTTTTGATCATGGTGCTTCATCACAGCAATGGTTACCCTAAGACAGTGTGTGTGTGTGTGTGTGTGTGTGTGTGTGTGTGTGTGTGTGTGTGTGTGTGCGCGCTATGGTGTGCATGTAGCAGTCAGAGGATGGCTTTTGGGACAGCCACGTCCACCTTAGAGATCAAGCTCCAGTCCTCGGGTTTGATAGCAAATGATGAGCCATTTTACTATGAAATTTTTTTTTATAAATCTTTGACAGTCATTTTAGACATGAACACAATGTTATAACAAAGCGCAGTCTGTTCTGTCTGTTGACTTGTAATCTCTTTCCTAGTATTTGAGTTGTTGGATATCTATCATCCATGTGGTGGGTCAGTAAGGACAAGCTTTCTCCTTCACGGCAAGCTATGAAGTTCTTTGATTTTCTCTAAAACAGCCCCCTCCCCCAACACTGTTCGGGATGAAACCAAGAGCCTAGCCTGAAGGCTCTCTCCAGTTGGCAGGGCGGGGTCTGCTGAAAGCAAGTTATAAATTCTTGATTATCTGGCTGGATGAGTGAGGCCAGGTACTAACAGGAACTCCACACCCTCTACTCTTAGGTGGCCTAACATTTGTTCTCACAGTAAACATGACCTACAGAGCAACCTTCCAAAGTTAGTGGCAGGAATTGTGACAATAACATTTAGAATGAAGAGGCTAGCTAGCTGGTCAACAGGCAAGGGTGAGCCGGGCGGTGGTGGCGCACGCCTTTAATCCCAGCACTCGGGAGGCAGAAGCAGGCGGATCTCTGTGAGTTCGAGGCCAGCCTGGTCTACAGAGCGAAATCCAGGAGAGGCACCAAAACTACACAGAGAAACCCTGTCTCGGAAAAACCAAAAAAAAAACAAAAACAAAAACACACCAAACCAAAAACAAGCAAGGGTGGAGATGGATAACAATAAGCAAAGCATGGCTGGGGTCTTCTTAAACACTTAAGAGCTAAACTTTAAGACTCCAGCTACAGGAGCGCTGAAGAGGTGGTGCAGAGGTTTAAGAGCGCTTACTGATCTGACAAAGGACCCAGTGCTCAACAACTAACCTATAGCGTATGGTCTCGGGGCTCTGCGTCCCCATTAGTGTCAGGGCAGCTCTGGTTCAATTCCCAGCACCCACATCAGGTGGCTCACAGCTGCCTGTAACTTCAATTCCAGGAGATCCAATGCCCTTTTCTGGTCTCCACAGGCATTGCACACACATAGAACACATACAGACAAGCACACACACACATAAATAAAAAATTAAAACAGAACAAAAGACTCAGCTCTAGTCCTGGACTAATCTTCCTTATTGCTTTCCTAAGTCTGCTGCTGAGAATCTAGACAGTCCCGCCCCGATGCTGAAAGGAAGAATCCAGATCTCTACGTCACCTGTGCTTCCCAGCAGCCTTTGGCAGCATAGTCCCTGAGTTTCCGGAAGTTGTGGAGGTATCGTCCAGGATCAGACATCTGCCAACAAGAGAGTCACCCTTACACCGCTGTGTTCTGTGAGGGACTCAGACCTGCCCCACGGCTTCCTAAATGTTTTCTCCCTCATTCTTCAACTTCATTGGCTTCCCCAACATTTACCCCCAATAATGGTAGTCTTTGGAGGACATTTGATAGTAAACAGCTCCATGCTCAGATGAGCCCAAAGGCCCGAGAGCCCAGGAGCTGAGAAAGCATCCTCCCTTTTGTTAACCAAATTTCATCCCAGGACCACACAAAACTGCTCCTATGTGGTCTGTCCCCCAATAGACGAGGCTCTACTTACATTCATCTTTCTCTCACTTTCCCAAAGGAGGTATGAGCTGGCCAAGCATCCCTGATGAGCAGACTCTTCAAAAAGGGTGTGAGCCTGCTTCCTTTTCTCTTCGTCCTAGAGTAAGACCAAGCACAGAGGGTTCTTTCTCATCTTCTGCACAGTGCCAAATCATTCTGAGAGCCGTCCTTTTCCATTTCTATACCTCTAAGCAATCATATTCAGAGCGATAGCAGATGGATTAACTACATCTGAGCAAGAAAGGATGCCACTAAGCATACAGTGCTCAACAACTAACCTATGGCATATGGTCTCGGGGCTCTGCGTCCCCATTAGTGTCAGGGCAGCTCTGGGATACAAAGCCTGCATTCACCCTTGCTGTCACAGGAAACTCCTTAAACATCATGAATGGTGGTATTGGTGGCTCTCAGGGTTCATCTGCCTCACTTGTCTTCCACATCCTTTTGATGTGTTCACTAGAAGCTACTACCTGCTCTAAACCTGCAAAAGGGACCCACAGATCACAACGCCTATTAAAAACCTCAAGAAGCAAGAATTCTGCAAGGCCCACCAACAGGAGAGCCATGTGAGGATCCAAGCAGCACCAGCTGCCCAGTTCCTAGTCGGTCTACTCTCTGGGCTCTTATTTACGAGGTCCCATTCACCTCCCTCAAAAGCAGCGTGGGGGGAGCCAGGAGCTCTATGCCAAGGACCACTCAGGGCAGGGCCTGGTGTTTGTATTGACCTTGGACATTCCCTTTTGCAGCTTTTCAAGTACTTTGTGGATCTAGGCCACTGAAAGGCGAAATAAGGCAAAGCCTGAGCAGAGAGAAAAACTTAACTTACCTCAAAAAGATTTAGCACTCTTCCCAAGCAGTGTAGTATGGAAGCTTTATGAGTCTTAAAAAAAAAAAAAAAAGGTAAGTATGATTCTCAGCAGACAGAACTCTCCCCTGCCCTGCTGTCCAGATCCCTATGCTACCACTCCCTGATTTCAGTTTTCAGCTATGGATGTTTTATTCAGCCTAAATCTTTAGTTTCCAGCCACCAACATGTTCACCAAGATCTTGGTCCTCATCCCAGACCTTAAGACCTTCCACCGCATCTGTTCGAGGCATCTCCTACATCTGCGCCTTCTCCTCGGGGGTACGTCCAGCATGCTAGGTGAAGCCCTACCACTGAGCTGACGTCCCAGCCCTACACTCTACACTTCTTGTCTTTACATGGTCCCCGGAACCTACTTCAGGTTTCCCTTCATTCTGGGACTCTATGCCCTGTGGGCTTTGCCAGGACTTACTCTTTGTAATTGGCACTCTGCCCTGAGGCTGTCGTGGACCACGGCCTTGCAGCAACTTCCAGATGCTGACCATGGTGGGCGGATGAAGAGCCAGATGAAGGGCTCAGAACCCATATTCAATTTCTCGGCCATACTGAAGAAGCGAGAGGCCTTCAGGCCGTTCACTTCAGCACAGGCCTCATCTGACACAGACACTGTGGGAGAAACAGGACAAATCCATGATGTCTCTGGAACATGGAAAGAGCAAAGATCTCCAGTCTTTTTTTTTTTTTTTTTTTTTTGGTTTTTCGAGACAAGGTTTCTCTGTGTAGCTTTGCACCTTTCCTGGAACTCACTTGGTAGACCAGGCTGGCCTCGAATTCACAGAGATCCGCCTGGCTCTGCCTCCTGAGTGCTGGGATTAAAGGCGTGTGCCACCACCGCCCGGCTGATCTCCAGTCTTTTAGCAAAGCCTGACATAGTGCAAAGCTTTGAACAGAAGAGCTCTGTGGGACGGGGCTCCAAATTCTCCCCACTTTGTTCAGGTAATCCTCCTGGAGTCCTTCAGGAGGCCTGGATTGTGACCCTTAGGGGATGGTGCTCCCACACACACAGCCTCAACCTTCCTCCTGGAGGAAAATGACCCTGCAGATGTCTGGAAGGAATCTCTCTCTCTCTCTCTCTCTCTCTCTCTCTCTCTCTCAAGATAGGGTTTCTCTGTGTAGAACTGTCCTAGAACTCATCATGTGGACCAGGATGGGAAAAGGTTCTCTCTCTCTCTTTTGGTTTTTTTTGAGACAGGGTTTCTCTGTGTAACAGCTCTGGCTGTCCCGGAAGGGAAAAGGTTCTCTTAAGGACAAGGCTGTTCTAATGAGATCAGCAATGGTTACACAACCCTGGAAAATACAAAAACAAAACAAACCACCACCGATCATGAACTTGCACACTGTAGGCAGCTGAATGACCTCTGGGAATGGCTGACTGATAGGAGAGGAGGGGCAGAACCTCAGTCCAACCTCAGGAAGAGCAGGTTACTCACAGGCTCTCAGTCCTAACAGTCCTGTTAGCTGGCCAAGGACAGGGACTACCAGCAAGACACCAGAGCTTGAAGATGTAGGAAAAGGTAATTCCGTACTCTAAACGTTACACATTTTGGAGACTGGGACGGCACAGCCGAGGCTCCTTCCTCTGGTGCTGAGCAGAGAAGCAAGTCAACAGCTTTTTAAGGAGCAGCTAGCCTTGGGCAAAAGGACTCAGGCTCCAGGAGAGCTCCGCTGCCTGCCACATGTAACCATGGCTGCCTCTATCAGTGATCCCCTGCAGAATGAGGCATGCTGATTTCTTTCCAAGCTCCACAGGATGGCCAAGGAAAGAAGCTATTTACATCCCTTCATAGGCTTTGGTGTTACCTGTACTGAAGGCAGGGCACCTGGAGATACCCCTTGCTGACCCAAATGAGGGAAAGAGGTGACTTTCTTAGAACCTATGTCAAACTGTCAAGGGCAGACATGGGGCCAACCATCAGCAAGAACTAAGCTGCTAAATCTTGAAAGAGGCTTGTGCTTATCTCAAATGCCACCACACGTCAGGGCCCAGGGACTTACAGCCTTCATTATAGAGGTAGGCGATTCCCAACTTCACAGCAGCTTCAAAATTTCCCTTTTCAGCAGCCCTGTGGCAATAAGAGCATAAATACCACACTATTTTAGGTCACAAAGATTATGTACCACCACAGCGCTTGACGCTGAAATACTTATTTCCTTAATTGAATATTTTTTCATGAACTAGAATCAAATACTGTTTACTGATTGCATGCTACAATGTGGATGAACTTTGACAACCCTACGCCAATCACAAAAGGTCAAGTATCCCATGATTCTGTTTACAAGAGATGTCTACAATTGGCAAACCCAGAGACAGAAAATAGATAATGGATTGCCTAGGGCTTCTGTGGTTGGGGAGTGTGGGGATGGGGGAGACAATCCCTGCTAAAGAGTACACGATTTCTTTGTAGGATGATAAAATAATCTAAGGTGAACAGTGCTAAGTTTGTAGAACTGTGAGTACACTAAAACCCAACAAGTTCCACCCGTAACTCCAGTTCCAGGGCATCCAGCCCCCTCTTCTGGCATCTGTGGACACTGCACACAGACAGTGCAAATATACACATGCAAGCCCTCACACACACATGCATAAAAATAAACAAAATAAATAAACTCTTGAAAATAAAAAAAAATAAACTCTTGAAAAATTGATTTATGTGCATTGGTATTTTGCTTGCATGTATGTCTGCATGAGGTTGTTGGGTCCCCGGGAACCGGAGTTACAGACAGCTGTGAGCTGCCATGTGGGTGCTGGGAATTGAACCTGGGTCCTTGATAAGGAATTGAACCTGGGTCCTTGATAAGAACAGTCACTGCTCTTAACTGCTGAGTCATCTCTCCAGTCCCCAAATAAATAAATCTTTAAAAGAAAAAGAAATACACAAATTTTATCCAGCAGCAACCCAAGCATGGCATCCTGTAACTGGAGTTCTCTTCCTGCACTTCTCTGGCAGCTCAAGCCTGGGAAATAAATGCTCGTGAGGCAAATCCTGTCCTGAGTTAGTTTCTCAGGTGTGAAAAGGCTCAAGCTTAGACCCTCGTCCCAAGGACGTGCTCTGTCTTTAACCTCCATTAGCGGGCCTGGTCACTGGCACCCGGGGTCACAGATCTAGGCTTGCTGCCTCCCCCGCCCCCAGTTCTTTCTCTCAGTCACGACTACAGTGAGGGGGTGAGTCATCCAGTGACCGAAATATAACAGGAGAGGAAAAGAAAGCTGAATAAGGCTTCCATGGGCAGGTGACTCACACCCGAGTCAATCGGGACCCTCTGGAAGAGGCACAGGCACAGAGGACAGGCAATGACATGGCTTGCTGGAAGCAGTGTGACTCGACAGACAGGTTTCTTCAGTCTGGGGTCTCTTCCCCGGGATGAGAGCAACAGGAAAACAGGTCCTGACTCAGGTATGGGGACATTAGCCAGCACACCAAGAATACCAACGGCAGAGGGAAATCAAGGCACTTCTCAGAGCACCAGTATACCTTTCAAAGAGCTTCAGGTTCTTCGGAGAAGGCCACAGCTCTTGGAAGCTGGCAGATGCCCACACACTGGCATGGTTGTCCACCAGGTACTTCAGGTGGGAGTGTACCTGCAGAGCAATGAGAGCCGTGTGTGAATCACCAAGGGATTCCCCAAATCCTTGCTCCTGAAGACGGATATACACAGACACACCAGTCTCAGAACGGTAAAGAACCCAGTTTCTATATATGAAAACAGCACTGTTCTCCATAGGGAAGAGGAGCCAGAAGTGAGTTTCTCTGATGTTCTGAGGCGGGGGAAGAATAACGGCACCAGTCAAAAGAACAAGCACCGAGGTTAAGAAAGAGAAGAACTCAGCATGCTAGTGCACACCTGTAATCCCAGCACTCAGGAGGCAAACACAGGCACATCTTTGTGAGTTCCAGGCCAGCCAGGAGACACAGTGCAGTGACTGTCAAAGGGAGGGATGGAGGGCAAGAAGGAAAGACATTTTTGCAAAGAACTAGAGAAATAGGTTGGTGCCAGGCAGGAGAGAAATCTGTCTTTTGCCTGGCGGCAGCGGCGGTGGCGCCACATATTTAATCCCAGTACTCAGGAGGTAGAGACAGGCAGATCTCTGAGTTCAAGGCCCGCCTGGTCTACAGAGTGAGTTCCAGGACAGCCACGGCTACACAGAGAAAGCCTGTCTCAAAAAAAAAAAAAAAAGGAAGAAAAGAAAAGAAAGAAAAAAATAAATTTGTCTTCTATTTCTCTGCCTGGTACCCTGGTGGTGGAGCAGTCTGGGGCATGGAAGTTACAGGAACTCAAAGGAAAGAGACTGAGTCCCAAGAGCCTCTATCCCAGGCAGATAAAGCCAAGTCAAGAGCCGCACAGGCAAGCATTTTACATCCTACCATTTCCACACAGTTGGGAATTTAGCTCCCGGTGCTTCTGCAGGTATTGTGTACAGTGAATGTGACTAGAGGAGTCCTACCTTGGCCTCCTGGCTGGTGTTTACAGCCAGTTTACTGTATACTCTAGGGTGAATCACTTAACGTGAAGCTATGGCTACAAAGTAACTCAAGTCCACTCCCGCATTGCAGGTTACATGGGATTTGTCTTAAAGGGCTTTTTGTTTGTTTTATTCTGCCTTTTTTTTTTTTTTAAGGTAGTTTCACTATCTTTCCTAGAGTACAACTTAAATTGTGGGTCATATAACTGAACACAGAGGTACAAAAAACTTGCAATATTCAAAGATTTCTGAACATGCAAAAACCAAAATTTAATTGGACTGAGGTGTTTCTGACATGTTGTATCACACGACTTTACTGCAGAATTGGTTCTGAACACACAACACTGTGTAGGCTGTTGCCAATATATGCTGCCTGAAATTCCTTGTGCAAAGTTTTCTGCTCTAATAGAAACATAACCATTGGATTCTGATACACAAAGACCTTTCATATTTACCTAATACCATTTCCTTAGCATATAATTATCAAACTAGTATCTCTTTGGATTGTAGTCTTGGAATATTTGATTTTTAAAATTGCTCCTGAAGCCGGGCAGTGGTGGTGCATGCCTTTAATCGCAGCACTCTGGAAGCAGAGGTATGTGGATCTCTGTGAATTTGACAACAGCCTGGTCTACTGAGTGAGTTCCAGGACAGCCAGGGCTACACAGAGAAACCCTGTCTTGGAAAGAGACAAAACAAAACAACAAAAAAATGTTCTTGAGGTTGCTGGGTCCAGTTTTATAAAACAAAAATCCCTCAATGAAGGGACAGGAGAGATGGTTCAGTGGTTAAGAGCACTTGCTTCTCTTGCAGAGAACCTGGGTTCAGTTCTCAGCACCAATATAGTGGTTCAAAGTCACTCCTAACTCAAGTTCCAGAGGTCTCAATGATACCTCCTCAGGCAGGAGCTATGCATGTGGTACACATACAGACATGCCAGCAAAATAGATACATAAAATAAAATTACATATTTATACACACACACACATATATATAATTAATTGGTATTTAAATTGCTAAATTTTGTCTTAAGACAGAATTTCTAAACAAAACAAAACAAACCCCTGAAAGGGCCCTAAATAAATTTTTGCTGCCACCCCCACCCCGGCTTTTAGAGACAGGTCTCTCTATATAGTCCTGTCTGTCCTAGAACTTGCTGTGTAGACTAGGCTAGCCTCAAACCAACAGAGATCCTCCTGCCTTCTGTCTCCAAGTGCTGAGATTAAAGGCGTGCACCACCATGCCCAGCTCTATTTCCATACGCATGGCATGTGTGTGGAAATCTCGGGACAACTTTCAGGAGTTGGTTTTTTCTGTTGCTGGGGTTACAGGTATGAATCACCACATCCAGTTCATAATCTTTTTTTTTCTTTTTGAAAATTTTGGTTTTGTTTTATACGGGTATTTTACCTGCATGTATATGTGTACCACATGTATGCCTGGTGCCTGAGGAGATCAGAAGAAGTATTAGATCCCCTGGAACTGCAGTTATATGGCTATTAGCCTCTATGTGGGTTCTGGAAACTGAACCCTGGTCTTCTTAAAGAATAGGCAGTGCTCTTAACTGCTGAGCCCCCTCTCCAGCCCACTGTCTTCTCTTCTTGAGATGCAAATTTTACTGCCATAAAAGGGTCTTTTTTCTCTTGAAATAAACATTGCAATGAGTCATGTCAAATCCCAGTATGTAGTCCCTATAACTGAATCATCTTCAAACACCTATTAACAATACCACCTTTTTTTTTCCCCCCCAAGACAGGGCTGTCCTGAAACTCGCTCTGTAGACCAGGCTGGCCCCGAACTCACAGAGATCTGCCTGCCTCTGCCTCCCAAGTGCTAGGATTAAAGGCGTGCGCCACCACCGCCTGGCCTAATATTACCCCTTTTTGACAGGCACAATGCTGAAGGCCTGTAATCCTACCACGAGAGGTACAAACTGGAGGATCAGGAGTTCAAGGTCATTCTTGGCTACACAGGTACTTTGTGACCATCCTGAGCTAAGTGAGACACTGTCACTTCCCCAGGAAGAGCTGGGCAAAGTGGTACCTATGGGTAACCCCAACATTCTAGAGGTAGAGGTTGGAGGATCAGGAGAATTCAAGAGCAGTCTTGACTACTTGAGACTCTATTTCAACCAACCAATTAATAAAACTACTCTTGGGGCTGGAGAGCTATCTCAGCAGTTAAAAGCACTCCCTGTTCCAGAGGACCTGGGGTTCAATTCCTAGCACCCATAGGCAGCTAACTGATCACCCTCTATAACTCCAGTCCCAGGGGATCAGATGCCCTCTCCTGGCCTCTGCAGGTGCGTGGTGCAGACGGACATGCAGGCAGAATGCCCCTATACATAAAATCAAAAAACAAACCTTTAAAAAATAAAACCACCCGTTTCCTTGGGTTTCCTTTTGAGTCAAAGTTTTATACTAACATTTAAGAACGTGAGACTGTTACAGTTTAACCAACAATATTCGGACTGGTATTGTTTCCATATGGTGACTTACAGCTCGGACAGCAAGGATGTCCCCAACAGAAAGCCATTTCAGGATATGAAAGAGTACATCTTCTGGGAGACTCAAGATGGTTAAGTTACGGGGTCTTCTTTTGATTCTTCGCTTGGTAGGATAGCAGAAACACTTGGCACACCTACAATGGATCACTTAAGGAAAAAAATCCACAAGCTTTGGTGAGATGAAAAGTTGTACGTACGTAAAGATGATTTAATAGTTACTGTCCTTTATTTACAGAAAGAACAAGTCCTAAAATTAAATGAAGTGTCCTCTATGAATTACTTAAGATACCACCGTTCCTTCAATATCCAGTAAACACTCATGGTGAATATCAGATAGCATGCAACTGAATATTGGAAACTTTCTGATTCAGGATCCACATGACAACCAGGGGAAAGCAGTCAATATTGATGAACGTTTGAGTGAAAACTCAACCAAGTACTTTGGGGGCCTGAGAAATGGCTCGGCAGTTAACGCGAGGCTCAAACCAGTCAACAAGGTCCCTCGGACTTTTGCTGTATATTTTTGCTTCTTGTTTTGTTTCTTGAGATAGGGTCCTCTGTAGCCCAGGCTGACCTCAAATTCACTCATATAGTTGAGGCTGCCCTTGAACTCCTGATCCTCCCTTCCTCTACCTATCAAATACTGAATTACAAGTGTTAGTCACCATGCCCAGCCTACTTTGCTTATATTTGCACATGTGACTAAAAAGCATAACGTTCAGTATGGACCTAGGAACTTCAATAGCATAGATTGGGAACTCAAATTAATAGGGCAGCTCTGCAGAACATAGAAGCCAGTCAGTCCTAGAGCAGGTCTCAACTTGGCAGATGTCATTGTTGCCCAGTCCCCGAACCCAGTGGTTTGCTACACTCAGCATACAGTGAAAATTGCAACATAAAATCTAGCTCAGCGGTTCTCAACCTTCCTAACGCTGTGACCCCTGTCTGTCCTGCCTCCCTGTCTATAAATGTGTCCGTCTTTCTACCCATTTTTCCTCCTCCCACTGAGGCAAAGTGGCTATTCCCTGGGCCTTGGTAAAGCTCTCCACCTGGAGGTCTTTAGAGACTCCCCACTCCCAAACTTTTGACCTGAGTTTTATCGGAAACTAAATGTACTGCAAAAGCCAAACGCATACCCAGAGCTATAATTCCCAAATATTCTACGAATATTATTATAACAGTTCCTGATTCACCTGCTCTAGAATACACATCTGAAGTGTTTAACCACTGTAACAAGTGAACTCGCACCCCCAGGTCGTGAAACGTTTTCACAGGACAGATCCTGTTGCCTCCGCGGATCCAAGCTGCGGGCGCGACACCCAGGTGATCGAACTGCCCGCAAGAGCCTGGACAAGACGTGAAATCGATCTATAATGTGGGGATCGCTCTTGATTTCACAGAAAAGTGAAATCGAGTTTGCTGGGCAGAGAACCTAAATCGCCCCGGTGTAACAGGAGGCGTAGGCGCCGGGCGGGCATTTAAACCGCGCCGGCGGGCTCACAGTGGGGGATCCGTGCCTACTCCCTGCTTTGGGGGATTACGACGCGCCCTCCCGGGTCATAGGGGCCCGAGTCAGGACCCATCGCCTGCCCGGCTCCCGCCAGCACTCACCACCGCCGCTCCCCATCGCCGAGCTCACGCCACTGCCGCTCCAGACCGCTCGCTAGCGCGCCCGCGCCTGGGGCAAGTGCGCCG
>CABHPH010114032.1:0-17117 GCA_902168325.1 Peromyscus nudipes
TGCCTGTAACCTTGAGCACTTGAGAGGCTGAGGCGGGAAGTTTGATATGAGTTTGAGGCCAGCCTGGACTATGGATGAGACTTTGTGGTGATTTAAATGAGCTGCTCTCCACAATTCTCTGGCATTGGAACACTTGGTCCCCAGTTGATGAATATTTGGGGAGAATTAGAAGGTGTGGTCTTGCTAAAGGGAGCGAGGGTGGGCTTTGAGGTTTCAGAAGACTCCCTGCATTTTGAGAGAGACTGTCTGTCTCTCAACTTCCTGTCTGTGGTTTGAGATATGAGCTCTTGTCTGCTGTTCCAGCCTCCAGTTCTGCCTGTTGCCTGTGGCCTGCCGTCTCTACTCAGCCATCAGGGACTCTAATTCCCTGGAACCATAAGCTCCAAATGAACTTCTTCTACAAGTTGCCTCGATCATGGCAATTTATCACAGCGATAGGAAAGTAACTATGACAGACCGCGTCTCACAAGAGTGAAAAGTGAGGCTGACGTGTGCATTGCTACTTTGGAGGACACAGTCTGATTCCCAGCACCCACAGTGGGTGACTCTCAGATGTCTGTAACTCCATCTCTAGGAGATCCAATGCCTCTGGCCTCCATGACATGCCTCCTCCATAGAGACACACAAGTATACACAATTAAATTTAATCTCTACAAAAAGCAAAAAGGGGAGGTATGAGGGGGGATCTGTGGTTGGTATGTGGAATGAATAAAAAGTTCTTAATAAAAAAAGAAAAAAATTATTCCCTTATTCATTTATGAAATAAAAAAGACTTCCAGGAAGAAGAAAAAAGCAAAAGGGGGGACTAGAAGAAGGGGAGCCAAAAACGGAAGGCAGAGAAAAGACCCAAAAAGCAAAGTAGAAACTCTACCAACAGTGTAAACACTTTAAAACGTTATCATGGTAAAGACGTTTTTCTTTTCCAGACAGGTCTCATAGAACCCCGGCTTGCCTTGAACTCCTTCTGCAGCCAAGGATAATCCCAGCTAGTCTTGAACTCCTTCTGTAGTCAAGGATAACCCTGTCTAGTCTTGAATTCCTTTTGTAGCTGAGGATAACCTTGAACTTCTGATCATCCTTTTTCCACCTCTAACTTCTGGGATTAGAGGCATGAACAGCCTCCTCGGGTTATGAGGTCCTGGACTTCATGCTTGTTAGGCAAGCACCTTACCAGCTGAGCTCCATCTCCAACAGTGATGTGTTTAGTAGACTCATGAATTTCCATGTAAGCACAGGCCTGCTTATGTGATATAGGGGGGAGGGAGGAAAAGAGAACTCCCAGACAGGCGGGGGGGGGGGGGGGGCAAGAGAATTGGAAGAGAGCCAAGAGCAAAAATTCCAGTCATCCCACTGGCTGTTTAAGAATGGGTGCCCTTTCCTCCTAATTAGCTAGCCATTAACTCTCACAAACACACCTAAGATCAGTATCCAACCCCCTTCCTTCAATTCTTTCCAAGGAAAATCAGTCACTAGGAAAAGAGAAGCCTGGGAATTTGGGAATCTTCTGCTCTTTCCTTAGTAAGAACATACTCAGTGAAGCCAAACAAAAAACAAATCACATTCTTTAAAAGAAGTGGATTCCCAGCAATGTCTCCTCCCTGAGAAGTTATCCAGGCTAATGGTACTTGAGTCACCTTTCTGGGCATAAAGGGTAAAGCTCCTTGGCCGCTCTGCACAGTTAGGTTGCCAAGGAAGGCAAGGGACAGAGGGACAAATGGCAGGTCAAGGACACCAACAATGTTCTTAGTGACCTCAGCCTTCACTGTGAGCTTTCCTTTTTATAGGAAAACCTTGGTGGACTTGGTTATTGAAGATGAACTTTTAGTCCATATCTCTGGAAGGTAATTGGGAAGTCATTGCTCATTTTGAAGTATATGTTCTACGTTGTTTCATTGTAAGACTCTCCATCTGGAGTGGGGCTGGGGCTGGGCTGGTGGACTGCTTTCCTAGGATGTACCAAGCTGTGGGTTTGATTCCCAGCACTGTGTAAACAGAGCATAGTGACTCACACCTGTAATCCCAGAACAAGTAAAAGTTCTCAGCAGTTTAAGGCCATCCTCAGACTCACAGTCAAGGATTCATGACTTTCTTGAAATCAAAACAAAACAAAACCCCAACCTTTTATTTATGTACCAAGAATACAGGCATTGTTACAGCAGATATAATGAAAGACAAACACAATCAACAGTAGCATGTTACAGACTGCCCCTGAGAAGCAAATGAACCCTAAGGGCTTGGGAAAGCAGTCAAGGTAGTCAAACTCTACAAGATTGCCGTATGAGGCCTGCTGAATCCTTCCTGGCCTCACTTCTGTTTACCAGTGCTTCTACAATGGGCAGAAAAATCACTCTGGCCCCATTAAAAGAGCATTTTTCACTTTCCACCCACCTGGATCACCACCACATAGCTTAGGTAGTCATCTGGAGTCCTGCAGGCCAGCAAAGTACCAACCCTACAGGAAGAACCAATCCTACAGGAAGTACCAATCCTACAGGAAGTAGTACCAATCCTACAGGAAGAACCAATCCTACAGGAAGTAGTGCCAATCCTACAGGAAGTAGTACCAATCCTACAGGAAGTAGTATCAATTCTACAGGAAGTACCAGTCCTACAAGAAGTAGTACCAATCCCACAGGAAGTAGAAGGGCTATAGAACCATTCATCATCACCCAAGGCACGGGCCCTATTCCTCCAGAACAGGAAGAACAGATCCTTCTGTCTGTCACAGCTAGTGCCTCCATTCTGGCTGAGACTCTTCAATGGCAGCAACTAGGTAAGGTGTAGGAAAGATGTGATGGCTTCACAGAAAATGGTCTAAATCGGCAGGAAGAGGGGAGGGACCACAAAACTCCAATGTCCCAGAGCAGGAGGAACATTTTTCATGGGATTGTCTGTATGGGCTGTGACCTTGTGAACTCGAAATGGATGTTTTCTCTAGGGAAGCCACTTTCCTGACACTTGGTGCTCCTCATCCTGAACACTTATGCTGTTCAGTGTGTGTGTGCTTTTCCTTAGAAGCATCCTATCCAAATGAGAACAACCATTTGGGAATCTGAGGGAAAGTAAGTACCTTAAGGCTCCAAGAACAGGCTAAGTGGAGTGGCATTGTGCCCATGGTCCCAGCTACTCAGGAGGCTAACGAGCAGGAAGAATCACTTGAGCCCAGGAGTTTGAAGCCAGCTTGGGCAATATAGTAAGACTATGTATCGAAATTCAAAACAAAAACAAAACAAAGAACAAATGATGTTCCACCCGGTGGTTCTGGCCAGGTCTTCAACCCTAGGCTCGCCATGTGCTAGCTGCTCTTCCAAATGCCCATTGCCAAGTACGTAGAACTGTTTACACTGCTTGGAGCTATTATCAATAGTAACAGTAGGAAAACACAGGGTAAATGGTGAGTTCTATTAACAATGAACGCCAAGAGGTCACAGAAGTTGTCCTTACCATAAAGCCGTCACAGAGAGATGCAGATTTCCATTGAGACCATGGCTGTAAGTCCATCTCACAGATGACAGCACAGTGCTCCACTCATTCACCCACTCAACCAATGTCTATTTAACTTTTTGTACCACCTGTGGTTGGGGATGGAGCAGTGGAGGAGACAGGATCACCATCATTGATAGGTGATATGCTGGTGTATGCATCTATTGATTGGAATCTGAGAGCTTACAGATGGGAGAAATGTCTGGGGTCCTAAGAAATATTTTAGTATTATAAAAGGAAATGTTTGGTGGGCTTTCCTGTCCATTACCCAACTACAAAAACCAGCTGAACTAAAAACATGTAGAGAGACCATTCAACTAGGTAATTAACTAGGAGTCCTCAACCCCTGAACTTTTGATATCTGGGGCCAGATAGTTCTTTCTGGGGGTTGGGGCTGGGGAACCTTGGCCTGAGTCTTGTTCTGTGTTTGGCAAGGCTCCTAGCTTCCACCTGGAAGAAACGAGTAGCACCCCTCTCCTGTTGTGGTAAATAAGTATGTCTCTAGACAGGCCACACATTCCTGGGGGGTAAAACTGTCTCCAGCTGAGTAACAGAGGAGATCAGTGTGGAAACAGAAGGCTGCTAAGGTCTTTTCACACTCAGATTCAGGGACACTGAGAAGGTAGGGAATGAGGAGAAGGAAGGACATACATTCACTATCCCTTCAGACACGCTTTGCAAAGTATCAGGGACTAACGCCAAAGAATCGGGTGATTTACATTTCCTCCCGCACACACCCCAGACCCACGCTTTCCACCTCTGTTTTCTTCTTCTGGTGCCAGACATTGAACCCAGGGCCTTATAAGTGCTCTGCCACTGATCTACAGTCCCGGCTCTACCTTTGATTATGATGGAAAGCCCAAACAGAAACACCTTTCATATTTACTACATACATATTTACCATATATATATTTACCATACACACGCACACATAAAATCACATGTGCCTCCATTTTATTCAGAAACTTTCCTTCCCCTAAAACCACTGGTAAGGAGGACAAGGGAGGGGAGCAGAGTGGGCCCAGTGATTAATTGCCTCTGTGGAACAGCAGTGCAGCAGCTGAGTCTGCCAAGTGTCCCTGGGACCCATAATTAACTCAGAAGGTCTTCCAGGGGGAATCACACCAGAAGCCAAAGGAATATAATTAAATCCCTTGCAGTTTCAAAGGTGCTGAAGTCCTAGATTCCTAACCAAATGTAGCCTTTGCATGGAACGGCCAGTGCTCACTTCTGCCCTGAGTTTATCTTCAACATGGATGCAAGCTTTTTAAAAACATAATGAAAAGCAAGATGGCAGGAACATGCATGGGTGGCTTCTGTTGTGAAAAGAACAGGCTATGAATGCTCTCACACGCAGGGGAAATTTCACAAGGAACTGAGGAGATGGTGGCTTCCTCTAGGTGTGGTGACACCTAGCACAGAAGTGCCCTCACTAGACAGCCCCCGTCCAGTGAGACTTTTGTTCATGCATGTTGCATGTATCTTATTTTATAGCAATGACCAGCCATCATGCGAAAACCTGGCAAGAATGGCCTTTGCTATAATGAAAAGTAGGGAAGAGAGTGTAAGAAGAATATATTAGATTTTTTTTATCTTTCCACTTTAAGTGATAGAAAGTGTCACCTATAGTTTTGGGGTTTGACAATTAAGTATTAGGCTTTTCCCACAAATGTGAAATAAACATGTTTTGATGCTATACTGGGTAGCTTATGTATATGAGCTGAGTGGAACCTTCAAAACCCTGAGAAGAAGGTTATCTATTCTCATATTAATTAAAGGACCTGCTCAAGGTTACTGAGTTTGTTAAACAGCCACAGAGAGATTTGAGTTTGATGCCAAATCCTACTGTTCACACTCCTTCACCTCCCTTCAGAACACTTGGTGAAAGTGGTCCCTCAAGTCACTGACTCTGGCTTCCTTGGACTGTTAGGTGAGATCAGTGGCCTTTGTCGACTGGAACCAGGCACACTCCATATGACAGTGGGTATGTTGGTAACAGAGAAGGCCATCCCATGTCAAGGTTTATATGACCTCTGACCTCAGGAAGCAGAGGCAGATACCTTTGTTCAGCACACTCTCATCCTTAACTGGACCATCCTGGCAGCTCTGTGCTGGCTATTCTGTCTGAAGACTGAGGCTCGGTGTTTAGCTTCCTGTTGGCCTCTGTGAACCATCCCATTTTCCCATCTTTAAGCATTTCAGCCTCTTAATTCTTTAACTAAACATCCTTGCCTTTTGCAAACCCTTCAGAATTATTCTCTATTGTTAATCCTACAAAGAGAGTCATGAAGGAGTATGTGAGGGTAAGTGCAGTTCGCCTTCCTAAGAACTGTAGTTTCTAGAACTCAGACTGCTCTAGCAGATGGAAAAGAAGGAGCAGGCTTGTAGGAAGGAGCAGCTTCTGTTAGCCACCTTCCCCACCCCTCCGGGCTTTGTGCATGCTAAGCAAATGTCTGCTGAATGAGCTGCCTCTAGAAACCTTTAAGTCGTAATATTGCATGTGTTAAACTTCCTCTGTGCAAAGGCCCCACCCCTAACTGACCAGCTATTGGCAGTTGATGGCAACTGGGGAAGGGAGAATCGCTTTTACTGGGGGCCATGGCTACTGGTAAGTGGCCCACACCCCAGTGGATGACCCCACACCCGTGTGCTTATGGGAAGCACTAACTGGACTCAGTGGGTTAAAGTATAATGACTAATTAATTTTAAAAGAAAAAACATGAGGTTTTGAGGAAGATGAGCTAGAAGGTTCAGGTGGGTGTTGGAGGACAGAAATTGCAGCATGTATGAAATTCTCAAAGACTTTTTTAAGAATCATCAAGAATGAAAACGGTAATGAGCTACTCCCGATAGGTGAGCATCACCTCTGGAGAGAGGGCATCACAAGGAGACCTTGACCTTGGTTAGCACCTCTGACAGGTCTCAGGATGCCTGCTTATGTACTTAGCCCAGCAGCAGCAACCCCCCAGAGCACTTGGAAGCTCGCAGACCCTGGATTCTGGATTTAACCACCCATCCATTTGGAAAGACTCTGAGAACGCCTTACCCTGCACAGATCACTTTTAAGCAGTATAATCAGATTCTATTGTCTGGTCATTTTTTTTGTCCTGATAAATTCCAGACATATAAACTTCTAAATAAACCCATTAACCTTAATTAAGAAATAAAAGGTCAGCCAGGTCTGGTGGCTCAGGGCTATAATCCCACTTGCTTCAGAGCTGAGGTAGAAGGATTGTATGTTCAAAGCCAGCCTGGGCAACTTTGTGAGACAGTGTCTCAAAATATAAAGTAAAAAGGTAAAAGAGGGGCTTGGGAAATAGCTCAGTGGCAATGTTTATCTGGCATGTGCAATACCACAGAAATAAATTTTCTATTTACTTGTAATTCATGTCATATTACACACACATGTGTGCAGTTATATTTTCATGGCAAGAAGAAAATTTGTTTTTGTTTTTCCAATATTTCTGTGGCCCTAACGCATTAGTTTACAGGAATGCTATAGTGCTCAAAGAGACCTCTCTAAGCAGATAATGCTTTGGCCTTAACCAGGTGCATGAAAGCCAGGAACGAGATGCCTGCTGTCACCGGCTGGTCTGGAGAGAAGAACAGCTTGGCACCCCATTGCTCTTGCCTTCTTTTCCCCTTTAGCAGAATTCCACCCATGCCGCCAGACCCAGCTCAGGCTGCACTAATGCCCCTCATCCCCCTGCAACCAGAGCTTGATGGGCACATCCCTCCACTGGAGCACTGGGCACATTGTCCTATAATGATTATTTACCTGTCTGTCTCACTGCTAGTCCAGGAATTCCTCCCTGGGCTATTGAACGTCCAGTGCCCAGCCCCAGGCATGGCCACAGAGCAGCACAGCACAGTCTACACAGACTTACTTGATTCTTCCTTGCTAAGTGCCTGGCCAGATTCTAGTGAGGAAGAGAAACTGACGGAATACGTTGAAAATGCTGAAATATACTGGAGAGACAGGCTCAGGAGAGCTGTGTCAAAATGAGCAAGGGGTTAGAATCCAGCTGTGGGTACCAGGAAGCATGCACAACAGGACAAGATCCTGAAAAACACCTCAGGTTATCTGTAACCCTCAGGAATCTGTAACCTCACAGAAATCTGTGGTCCTGGGAAATGAAATACAGGGCAGGAATGGCTGAAACAGATAAATAAAACATACATGGGCTTGGAGGACAAGTGTGGGCAGAGTTATCCTGAGGCCATCAAGCCTGGCCAATATGGAAGGACTGCAGCAGAAAGGCCAGAGTGCTCACTGCTCTTGGAAAACCCTTGAACCAACACTATCAACCTATCCCTGGCTAACTCTTCTCCATTTTCCCTCGAACCCCTGCAGCTCTTCCCTGGCCTGCCTGACACAGCAAGTTAAACTGTGTAGAGGAGACCGTGGCTCAGTAGAAAATTGTGCATTCTCCACATATAGCACACACGACTTGAGTCTAGCCCTGTTCACGATTGTGTGTGTGTTCACATGTCTGTGGATACGTGTGCATCAGCATGGGTGTCATCCTCAGTCCCTCCCACTTGATTTACAAAGTCAGGGTCTCTGGCTGAACCCAAACTTGACAATTTGGCTAATCGAGGAACTAGCCAGCTTAGCTGGGCTCTAAATTCCTGAAGGCTGGGTCCTCATGCCGTCATGTTAAGCACTTTATCTACTAAGCCCCTCCCTAGGCCTGTCTGTCAACTCTTTCACACCTCTTTGCACTTAGACAGCTAAATGCAGCCTCTGCCTTGTCTGGCAGGGACTCAGTTGTCTCCCTCCCACCTGATGGGAAAATCAGCTCACCTCCATTTATATAACCGTAGTAGATTGAATGGAAATGGCCTCCATAATCTCATAGGGAGTGGCACTATTAGGAGGTGCGGCCTTGTTGGAGGAAGTATGTCACTGTGGAGTTGGGCTTTCAGGTTTCCTATGCTCAAGATACCGCCCAGTGTCTCAGTCAACTTCCTGTTGCTTGTAAGATGTAGGACTCTCAGCTACTACTCCAACACCATGTCTGCCTGCATGCCACCATGCTCCTGGTCATGATGATAGTGGACTGAACCTCTGAACTCTAAGTGAGCCCCCTCAATTAAATGTTTTCTTTATAAGAGTTGTTGTGGTCATGGTGTCTCTTCACAGCAATAGAAACCCAAACTAAGATAATACCTATTTTAATAATCCTGATCCAGTCTGTTCTTTCAATTCTCTTTTCAAAAACTATTTATTTTTATTATTATTTTAAATTATATGTATGTGGAGGAGGTGAGGTTTGGAGGTTTCCATGGAGACCAGAGGCACTAGATACTGAAGTTACAGTGTGAGTGGGCCAACATGGATACAGGAACCTGAACTCACGTCTTCTCCAAGAGCAGTGCATACCTACAACCGCAGTGCTATCTCCTGAGGGATCAGAAGTTTGTCATCCACAGCTACACGAGTTGCAGGCCAGTCTAAGCATATGAGACCCTGTCCCTCCACTAAAGAAAGTCTGAGCCAGACTATACCACACCTCACACAGAGGTTAGTGCTATATTACCATCTTCAGGAAAATAACAAATTTTTGAAATTTGGGGAATTCAGCTCTTCTCACATTTTTTTGCCCAAGGACATGAAGGAGACTAAGTAATCTTAGGCACAGGGACATCCTACAAGGAACGTACAATTGCCAGTCCTTCAACTGTACTGCCCAACTCTAAGGAGAAAGTCTGAGACTCTGCAAGGCCCAGAGACAGCCGGAGGAGCTCGCTCAGACATGGTGGACAGGTGACTCAGCCTTCAGGTGCTTCTGGACCCAACAAGCAGGGCCCAATGTCTGCCCTACTCCTGGTCAGTGATGCTTGCTGTCTCACAGCAAAGTGAAGCAGGATCAGTTAGAGCATAGTTCACATTTTCATAAATCCAGATAAACTATTACATTTTCTTTTCTCTTTTCAGCTTCAGCTACAGATAAAACCAATGCTGAAGAAGAAGAAGAAGAAGAAGAAGAAGAAGAAGAAGAAGAAGAAGAAAGTTTATTGAACATGCATCAAACCTTCAGTCTAAAAGAGAGCATTCAGGAATATACTGTGGGGCGGTTTGGAGGGCAGGTAGGGTGTGCATGTGTACACCAGTGCATGTGTGTGTAAGATATGGAAGATAGGTATGTTGATCAGAAGGTGTTCATCATGATTTTTGAAACAGGGTCATTCAGTGAGACCTGGGGCTCACCAGTTAACCATGGCTGGCTATCCAGCAAGCCCCTGAGGAACTGCCTGTCTCCATGGTCCCGTGTTGGGATTACATGTTAGCTGATCCAGCTTTCTATGAGTCCTGGGGATTGAACTTGGGCCCCTCAGGCCCTCATGCTTCCAAGCATCCACTCTCACTGGAAATGAACATTTTTAAGGCCCTGATTTCATACTCCTCACTAGTCCTCCAAATTTAAGAAATATGCAATCTGGAAACTGTTACAGATGGGATTTGTAACAATTTACTTGATTAGTAGACTGGCAAAAACAGGCCAAAGGTGTATATGCACAACCATGTTCCCTGCAGCCCAATTCTTACACAGCAAAGTCAAATTAAAACACCTAAGCATATAGTAAAAGGGAATTAATAATTAAAAAAATAAATAAAACCACGCAGGCCATCCAAACCACAAATATGATACTGCCATTGATAAAGGGCTGGCATGCCTGCTTAGCTGGCATGACACACACCCAAAGGAGACTATCACACTAAAGAATAAAGTATGGGTGCTAGGGAGACAGTCAGTGGGAAAAGTGTTTACTATGTAAGCAAGAAGACCTGCGTTTGGATCCCCAGCTTACAAAAAGCAGGTCACTCCTGAAATTCCAGAGCTAGAAGGTGTAGCATGAATCTTACAGGGTCTTATTAAATAAAATAAACCCAGGGCCAGGTATTGGGGTGAATGCTGGAAGACCAAAAAGCCAGAACCAGTCACAGCCACCTCACCTCGCCAATTCCTCAGCTGATCCTGTTTCCTCAGACTGGAAGCTTCTGAGTCCTTATACAAATGTATCTCAGCTGAACTGCTTCTCGGAAGCCTGAAGCTTAACCAGTCTCTAGCTCCTGGTCCTCACGCCTTATATACCTTTCTGCTTTCTGCCCTCACTCCCTAGGATTAAAGGCCATAAGTCACCATGCTTGGCTGTATCCTTGAACACACAGAGATCCAGGTAGATCTCTGCCTCTGGAATGCTAAGATTAAAGGCGTGTGCTACCACTGCCTAATCTCTATGTTTAATATTGTGGCTGTTCTGTTCTCTGACCCCAGATAAGTTTATTAGCATGCACACTATTTCAGGGAACACAATACCACCACAAGAAGGCAATGCCAGGGGGATGCCAGAGCTCACTGCTAGCCAGCCTAGTCAATTCCGTGAGAAACCCTTTCTCAAAGGTGCAAAGTGGTAGGGGAATGACATCTGGCTTCCATGTGGGCGCACACATGCAGATACCATACATAAAGAAAAAGAAAGGAAGTTCAGGTTGGTATGGAGAGCATCATCCCTGTTTCTCCTAGAGGAACACAAAGGAGCTATTGCTGAGATGTCAGCTGTGAAGTGCTATGCATGATCTTCCTGGCACATCCCAGATTTTTAAGGAACTAATGTCGATGGAGTTTATGACTTCATGACTTGTAAAATGTTCTAGAGAGCAGGCTTGGAGACTGGAGGTTGCTACCAAACAAAGCAGCTGTTGTGGGTATGAGGAAAGCTGTTTTCTGAGTTATCACAAAAGGCCTTCATTTTTCCAAAGAGCAAAAAAGGTTCCGTGAGTCACAGAGGGCCAACTCTGTCTACTTGGCAGAACAAGTTAAGTGAGAATTCATGTAAAGAATGGCAAGAAACAAACTCTCGAAATTCTACAGGGTCCCCAAATCTCAGCATCAAAATCTTTACTTCCCTTCAGTAGACTGGCACACCCCAGAATCTGAGCAAGCCAGGAGGATCCTGACTTCCTTTCCACAGTGAGCCTGCCAGCACCTAAGATGAATACAGTCACTGCCCAGACAACAAGGAAGAATTCACCAAGACAAAAACAGTTCTACTTTGAAAACAAGGTAAGTTTTCAAGTGACAAGACAAAAGTCTGTATTTGGTTTTTGAACTTTGTTTTTTGTTGTTTTGGGTTTGATGTTGGGTTTTGGGTTTTGTGTATGTGTGTGTCTGTTTACATTATTTATCTGCTTGTTTCTTTACTTTTTTTTTTAAGATTTATTTATTTATTATGTATACAGTATTCTGCCTACACACCAGAAGAGGGCACCAGATCAAATTGCAGATGGTTGTGAGCCACCATGTGGTTGCCTGGGAATTGAACTCAGGACCTCGGGAAGAGCGGCCAGTGCTCTTAACCGCTGAGCCATCTCTCCAGCCCTCTTTACTTATTTTTATGTGTATCAGTGTCCTGCCAGCATGCATGTTTGTGCACCGTGTGTGTGCAGTGCTTGCAAAAGCCAGAAGAGGACATCAGATCTTCTGGAACTGGAGTCACAGACCCTTGTGAGCTGTCATGTGGGTGCTGGGAATCAAACCCAAGTTCTCTGGAAGAGCAGCCAGTGCTCTTAACCACTGAGCCATTTTTCCAGCCCTTCTACTGTATTCTGACACAATATTTTAAATTATTTATTTAGTCCAGTGTGTGTGTGTGTGTGTGTGTGTGTGTGTACGTGTGTGTACAAGAATGCACACGCCAAAGTGCCAGTGTGCAAGTCAGAACAACTCTCAGGAGTTGCTTCTCTCTGCTACTTTGTCAGAACTGGGATCCAGCTCAGGACTTCTCTGAGACATCTTGCTGGCTCAGTGAATATTTCTAAATTCAGATATGAATATAGACCACCTAGAGCAAATGTAAAAAGTATTTCTCAGTCACCCACAAATTGGAAATGTCTTTCATTGTCAATTATACAGTGTTAATTGCTTGCCTATGTTGCAGGGTGGGGGGTGGGAGTGGGGGATCCTAGCTGCATACTTTACCACATACACACAAATAATTTCCAAATGGACTTAATTTTTTAATAGGGAAAATGGAGCAGCACACATCTGTGCTCACAACACTTGCAAGGTAGAAGCAAGAGCTTCAAGAGTTCAAGTTCAAGAGTTGAAGACCAGCACAGGCAACATGAGACCTTGCTCCCCACACCCAAAAAAAAACCATAAAGAAATATAAAACTGTAAAGAATATAACATTATTTTAATGACCTCATGGTAAAGAATAATTTCTTAATGGGGCCAAATATTTCAAATCATACGGGAAAAAATATTTCCACAGAAGTAAATTAGAAGATATGTAAAATATATAACTGACAAAGAATTGGTACCCAGAATTTATATCATCTACAAATTAATTTTTAAAGTTATTTTTACATTTATTTATTTGTGAGTTTGTGTGTGTGTGTGTGTGTGTGTGTACACGCACATACACATACATGGTGGTGAGATACACGTGTGCTAGGGCACATGTGTGGAGGTCAGAGGACAACTTGCAGAGTCAGTTTTCTCCTTCCACCAAGTATTACAGTGGACTGAACTCAGGCTGTCAAGCTTAGCAGCATGTGCCTTTACCCACTGAGCCATCTTGCTGGTTCTACACATTTTTTAAATGACAAAGAAATCCACAGGAAAATGTATAAAGATATAAATAGGTCATTTACAAGAAGGAAAAATCAATAAGCATAAACACAGGAAAAGGTGCGCTGTGTACCAATTTCCTCTGAGACAAAATGTCCATCTTGGAAGCAAGCTCCTTAAGTTGCAGGGTGTTAATGGGGAGTGAGGCAACAGAATGATCTAAGTGGAAGTGAACCATTCAGTTCACTCAGCAGGGACACTCATTAAACTCAGGAAGTAAACAACTCAATAGCATCAGGAAGTCCCTGAAACTGAACAAATTCACCAGGATCTCCTCTTCCCAAGGATATATAAGCTGTATGGACTGCTGAGAGACTCTCAGACAAGCTGAGCTGCCTGGAAGAGGCAGAGGACCACTTTGCTGCCTGAGGAGGTTCAGACCATCTGAGCTACCTGGAAAGGACACTCTCCAGCCTGTTGAGCCGCCTGTAGGCAGTGCAGCACACCCCAGGTCTCCAGCTTTCATTGGCCTCCACCCATGCTGGGGTGGGCTTTGGCAATGTGGCAGTCTTTGAGTCATTTCTGCTCCTGTAAGTAACCCTAACCCACATCCCTATAAGTAACCCCAATAAAACTCCTTGATTCAACAAGCTGGACTTGGGTGACATCTCTACTTTGGTTTGTTGTCAGATCCCTATTGGGTGAGCAGACATTTGTTCATGCCTCCCCAGGAACAGCATCACATCACATCTTGTTCAGACTCTTCAGCAACTGGGAAATCACAGTTAAAGCTAGAGTGAGATATGACCCCATACTCAAGCCTGATGAGGCTAGTGTTGGTTGTGTGGAGAAGTGAGCGTGTTTTTACACTATGGGTAAGATAAACCCACACAAGGGCTTTGGAGGGCAAATTGTGAATAGCTGGTGAAAGGGAAGGCCACACCCCAAAGCCCCAGTAGTTCCCCCTGGTCTGCTCACCCTGCCTCAGGCAACACGGGCAAGACTGTTCAGTGAATCAGAGCGGCAAGAAAACGGCGCAACAGTGCCTCTAAATATCCATCAACAGCAGGAACAGATAGATTGTGACACAGTCAAAAACACCACAAGGCAGCAGAGAAGAACAGCCTGGGCTCAGGGCCATGTATACTATCCGACTTCTTGGGAGGCTGAAGCCAGAGGATCACTGGAGCCCAGGCGTTTGGGGCCAGCCTAGACAATATAGTGGGAACGCCTATTCCTTAAAAATTAAAAAGGAAGGAAGGAGGGAGGGAAGGAGGGAGAGAGGAAAGAGTGGACAGGAATGGACTATAGAAACATGTATGAACATGATTAATCTCAAAGATAAGAGAGGAAGAAAAGCAGATGGAGGAGACAGCTGTGTGTGCCCTCACACAGGAGTAAAATCACGCAAACCACTGCGATACAGCGTTTGCTGATTGACACGCAGATAGAAACACTTTAGAAACATGGCAGTGGTAACACCAAATTCAGGACAGTAATTACTTCTGGAGAGAAGAGACTAGATTTGTAGGAGGGCCCTGTTAAGGAATTCAACATACTACTTCATTTTTTAAAATGTCAAGGCCAAGTATGGGGAAATTGGAGAATCCTACACAGTAAGGTGCATACCTGGCCTTTCCTGTTCTTTCCTGTGTGTTCTTACTTTAAGGTGTTTGTGATGTGATGGTTGCAGCTGTAGTCAGGAGGACTCAGTGTCTACCCAGACAGCACTCCTCTGCTGTGCACATTGGTACCTCCCAGCTACTGAGTCATAGCAGTAACATTGACTATGCTAAGCACCTTTCAGATTGGGCCTCTGCTCCTCACTCTACTTTGCTTTTAATACTTTATTTTGTCAGTGAGGAAACTGAGGCATAGATGAAATCCTCAACTAAGGTATCTCAATGAGCAAATGGCAGTATGATCCCCAGAGGACTCCTAAAGTATCACTGCCTACTTGCTTTCTGTCCTCAAGCCCAAGAGTATACAGGGATTCCCAGCTGGCCTGGCACTGCCATCCTGGCCCCAGAACTGACATCCTCAAACTCTGGGGCATCCCAGGAAACAAAGTCCCTTAAAAAATATCAAGGCTTCTGTTGCATCATGACTGGAGCTAAATAAAATGTCCCCAGGCACCAGATGTTGACATACCTTACACTGCCTGATTGAAACAAACAGCCGAGTGAGAGTTTAAGACCATGACCCTGAATCCTGTCGACTGCCTTCAGGACACAGAATGTGGGAAACTTCGGAGCTCAGCTTAGGAACAGCCATAGCCTCAGGGTGTTTCTTAAACCCAAGTCTGAGAAAATGAGACTGTGACTCTGTTATGGGGAACAAGAAGTCAGCATTTTGAAAAAGCCCCCTTCTGACCACTTTGCCCTCTGGCCAGCCCGTTAGGTCAATTATTAGTGAAACTCTGAGCCAGCTGAACAGTCAGTTTCCTGGCCCCCCCTTCGAGCCGCTTCTCTGGAATATACACGCTTTGAGACCAGAGGTAGCACATCAGTAAACTCATCTCAACCAAACAAAACAATCTCTATCAGTAGTTTTCCACTCTTGATCAAAAAATGGCTATACTGTTTATAGCAAGTTGTGTTTCTTTTCTAAATTAACGTGTATGCAAGGAATATGTTCCTTGAAGGGAAGTGTGGGATATAAATAGCTGCTTCCTATACTCAGCACCCAGTTCCACCTCCACATGAGCTGCTGAGCTGTGATCAGTCTCCACAGTGTCCCGAGACTCAACCCCATCCCAGACAGTTTATATAACTGAACCATAAATTAAACAAATGCAAGTGAATTTATATAAATTCATAGGCAACCCACAGGCCACTCATGAGACTCTAGAGATGCACACTAGCTGTATTTCTAAATAAATCTCCTACTTCTATGCTCAGTTCATCTTCCTATCCTTTGTTTTGAACTAGAGGACACTCGCCACCATCCAACCTTTAAGTATTTCAAAGAATCTTCAGTGGATTTTCTTGCAATCACAGAGTTGTGAAACCATCGTTACTCTATAGTTTCAGAACACAGCCATTGTCACAAAAGACACCTTGTACTGGTTATGTTGACAATCAATCCCTGTTCTTCCCTCTCTTACTTACTGATTCTACTCCGGGTATTTCCTAGACATGGAGTCGTAAGACATGTGACGTTAGTTTCTAGTTTCACTAAGCAAGCTCCATTCCTATTACAGTGTGTTTCAAGACGTCATTATTTTCATCGCTAAATATTATACCACTGGTTGTATATAACATTCTGCTTATCTGTTCATCATGCTATGAATTCTGTCTGAGTTATTTCAAGCATTTTTGCTCTTCTGAATAATGATAAACATTTACAGACAAATTGTGTATTTTGTGTGCACAGATGATGTGTGTGCAGGTGCACGTGCACACACATGTGTATGGAGGCCAGAGGATAAGCCCTGCTGGTGTTCCTTTGTGATGCTCCTTTATTAGTTGTGTGGTTTTAGACAGTCTCCCGCTGCCCTGAGACTCACCAAGCAGGCGAGTGTGGCAGGGCAGTGAGCCCCAGGGAATCTGCCCGCCTTGGTTTCCCCAGCACTGGGCTTACAACGGTGTGCTGCCACACTGCTTGCTCTTCACTCAGGTTCTGGGGAGCAAAGCCAGTTCCCTAGGATAGAGGGAACCATAGAAGCTTGGTCTTTATGGTTTTATAGCTTGAAGTAAACTATCTAAGTCATATGGCAAACTTGTCACTTATGATACGAGACTTAAGTTTTGGGGGTTCACATTCTGTAGCTAGAGTTTTCCTGCCGGGCCCACAGTCAGGACAAATCTCTCTCACCCGCCAGTCCCACAGCCGCTCAGACCCAACCAAGTAAACACAGAGACTTATATTGTTTACAAACTGTATGGCCGTGGCAGGCTTCTTGCTAATTGTCCTTATATCTTAAATTAATCCATTTCTATAAATCTATACCTTGCCACATGGCTTGTGGCTTACCGGCATCTTCACATACTGTTTGTCATGGTGGCGGCTGGCAGTGTCTCCTCAGCCTTCCACTTCCCAGAATTCTCTCCT
>CABHPH010114033.1:0-12330 GCA_902168325.1 Peromyscus nudipes
CAACACAGTGAAAATGTGTTCAGTGAAATAATAGAAGATGTCCTTTATAATAACAATAGAGTAATAACTGAGGATCAGTGTAAAAGTGTGTATGACCTAGATGAAGAATTGAGAGCACTGTGCTTTTTAATTTTTTTTTTTATTTATTTTTATTTATTTATTTATTTTTTTGGTTTTTTCGAGACAGGGTTTCTCTGTGTAGCTTTGCGCCTTTCCTGGAGCTCACTTGGTAGCCCAGGCTGGCCTTGAACTCACAGAGATCCGCCTGGCTCTGCCTCCCGAGTGCTGGGATTAAAGGCGTGCGCCACCAACGCCCGGTCACTGTGCTTTTTATCTGAGAAGTCCAGTTTCTGGGCTGCTACCCAATAGCTACATTTGTATTGCAACAGTGTTTTATGGAGATTAGAAATAACCTTAATCTTTCTTTTGGAAACTGGCAAAATTATAATTTATCCAACCATTGTAATGTAATGCAGTGCTATGCGATTGAGGACCGGAATGGGAAGACATCTAATATACTAAGGAAAAAAAATAAGATATAGAAGAATGTAGTGTAGAAAGTTAGGTAAATCCATTTATATTGACTTAGAGATGTATTGAAACAAGTAATAACAGTAGTTACTGTAGGTTCAGAGGTGGGCGGAGAATAAGTAGGTTGATGAAGGACATAAGTGATAGGCTTCACTTTATATCTTTTTCAACACTAAACCAGTGCAAATATATCTATTATCTGTCTGTCTATCTGTCTATCTACCTACCTGTCTACCTACCTATCTACTTACCTGTATCTTTCCTTCCTTCCTTCCTTCCTTCCTTCCTTCCATCCATCCATCCATCCATCCATCCATCCATCCATCCATCCATCAATCAGTTTTTTGAGACAGGGCTTCTCTGTGTAACAGCTCTGGCTGTCCTGGAACTCACTTTGCAGACCAGGCTGGCCTCGAACCACCTGTCTCTTGAGTGCTGGGATCAAAGGCATGCACTACCATGCCCAGCTCTCTCCCCTCCCCCCTTTTTTAAAGATTTATTTATTTATTATGTATATAATGTTCTGCCTGCATGTATGACTGCAGGCCAGAAGAGGGCACCAGATCTCATTATAGATGGTTGTGAGCTGGGAATTGAATTTAGGACCTCTGAAAGAGCAGCCAGTGCTCAACCTCTGAGCCATCTCTCCAGCCTGCAATATAAAAATATATTATTTTATTTTATTTTATTTTTTTGGTTTTTTGAGACAGTGTTTCTCTGTGTAGCTTTGTGCCTTTCCTGGAACTCGCTTTGTAGACCAGGCTGGCCTTGAACTCACAGAGGTCCGCCTGCCTCTGCCTCCCCCCCGAGTGCTGGGGTTAAAGGCATGCGGCACCACCGCCTGGCAAAAATATATTTTTTAAAAGGTAGGACTTTAAGAACTTAGATATAGTCCTGGTCTGTTGTCTATAGGTATATTGTCTTGGGCACATTGCTTATCCTCTGTGTATCTGAATGTTCTGTTCTGTTCTATGAAAGTAGTATAATCATGGTAAGCTCTTGCGGGGTTGTGGGGGTGGGGGGGTTTGGGGGGGGGAGGATTAAGTGAAATAACACATGCAGTGCTAAGAACAATGGTCTGGCATGTGGTTAGTACTCAGATGTTTGCTTTTTTTTTTAAAAAGCTGCTAATGTTGGAGTTGAGGGGGGTACATAAATAGGTCTGACTAATAATAATTTGGGTATTTGGCTCTTTTCATATTTACCTGATACCTGTTATACGGCCTTGTTAGAAACCATGGCATTCACATATTTGTCTTCAGATTGCCAGTATCTATCTCTTCATTATAGCTGAAGTTTGGGCATTTATTCAACAGTTACTGTTTTGTGTCTTGGTGGTACTAGGCACAAAAGTGCTTCTTTCCCTTTAGTCTTCAAAGTCCTTGTTGTAACTTTTATTCAAGAACTATGCTAAAATACTAAAGAACCAAAACATTGTGATGCTTGGAGGTATGCTATATTGGAACAAGACACAATGGATGATGGGATTCTTTTTTCTTCAGATGTTAAAGATGACATAGGACAGGAAAACAGTGATGCTTCCTCCCATGGGAAGCATGGAAAGATCAGAAGTTATAGTTGGCTATTGATTTTTTTTTTATTTATTTTTACTTAAAAAATTGTATGGTGGAGTTGAGTGCACACATGTGCTGTAGTTTACATGTGGGGATCAGAGACAACTACAGAAGATGACTTTTCACCTCCCATTGTGTGGTCCTGTGGAGAGAATTCAGTCAGACTTAGTGGCAGGTCCCTTTACATTGAGGTATCTTGAAAGCCTCTAGCTTGATTGATTTTAAAAATTATTTAATGAGAATTATAAGACGTAGTCATATATTGATACTTTGAAAAATAAATACACTATTTATTCAGGTTTTTAAACACGACTGAACTGAAAATGATGAGCTGACCTGTAAATAATGAACTGACTGTAAGATGTTAAGAAATTTTTTTTATTCTGCCTCTTGTTTCTGTGTTTGTAGTTATTTTCACAGCAACTTGAGTATATTTTTTACTTAGCATATAAGCAGTCATTATTTTGGCAATTGAATAGAGGATAAATTTAGACATTAGTCTAATCCCCACCCCTCCTCCCAAGAGTCTTCCTGTGTAACCCTGACTGTCTTAGAACTCACAGGGATCTGCCTGTTTCTGCCTCCTGAGTGCTGGGATTAAAGCCATGCACCATGCCTGATGTATTTGTCCATCTATCAAGATTGCCTCCTGTTAATGATTTCTAGTTTCATGCTGCTCATGGTCAAAAATTATACTGGATAAGATTTCTGTCTGTTTTGAATTGCTAAGACTTGTGGCTAAATAAGAGTGTTTTATGTGCCTTACACATTAGGACCATTTAGTCTAGATTACAGTTCAGTCCAGCATTTCCTTGTGAGTTTTCGGTCCGAAAGGGGGGATTAAGTCCCCTACTGCTTTCGGAGTATGTTTTCTTACTTATGTCCCTTAATGCTTGCTTTATATTTAGGTGCTTTGGTGTTAGGTGAATGTATACTTACATTCATTATGTTCTGTGGTAATTGACCCTTTATTATTAAATAATGACAATCCTAGTCTCCTAATAGGTTTGGGGTTGAGGTCTGTTTTATCTAATAGCCATGCGTGCTCGGGTTTGTTACTTTACTGGCAATCTCTGACGTTCCTTGACATAACCTATCCTTCCAGCACAGTAGATAAAATTTGTGTTGAAGCTTAGTTCATGCAGAAAAATGTTATATTTCTCTTGAAGTACAGTTGGAATTTGCCTTTTTTTCTTCTCGAAGTTGAGCATCTCTGATATGATTAAAAGCTATTTGTTTTTCTATGAATGAAGTTCACATGTGAATTACTGATCTTTTCAAGTTTTCATGTGAATTACTGATCTTTTCCCTAAGAAGTCTTTAAGAATTGGAATGGGCTTGGCGGTACCCACAGTACTCAGGAGACTAAAGTTGGAAGATTGTGAGTGTAAGGTTAACCTAAGCTATATGGTGAGACCCTGCCTCAAGAATGAATGAATGAATTAGGAAAGTTACTCCTTCTGAGGCATAAATGTTTTCCCCATTAGTCTTTTCACTTTTGATTTATCTTTGTTTTGTTCTAGTAGTTTGAATTTTCCTGATGGATACATGGATCCTCTTTTGCTTTCCTAAGCTTATGACTTAAGTATCACTGTCTTCTAGAATCCTTCCTAATGTATTTCAAAACCCAAATAAACATCTCTTGTTCACATGGTATCTTTTTCATGTCTTTAGTTTAACCTTTAATCACAATCCTCATTTCTACTGTTTTTTCTCAAACTTTTATTTTTATATTTTCAGTGTTTAGAGCACAAAAATGTATATTTTAGTACTAATGTCTAATATTTTACATTAGATATTTATATTACACATTAGATTTTGATGCCTTTGATTTCATAGCCATTGGAATGCAATTTAAGTGCTCAAAATTTGTTAAATGGAGAACCAAGGAGTCTTAACTCATTCCTGTACTGTTTTCTTTTGCTACTTCCCTTGGGATTGTTTTAGTGAGATATTGACTTATTTGGGGGAGCCTCTGCTATTTTTAATTAATATTTTTTTAGTTTTTCAAGACAGGGTTTCTCTGTGTAGCTTTGGAGCCTGTCCTGGAACTCGCTTTGTAGACCACGCTGGCCTCGAATGCACAGAGATCTACCTGTCTCTGCCTCCTGAGTGTTGAGATTGAAGGGATTCAAGGTGTGCGCCACTATGTGTGAGAGCTTCTGTTATTGGTTAACAGATTTCAGTTCCCTTTGTAATTTAGATTTGTGGCCAGGGATTTGTGGCCAGGCTGTGGTAGGGCACGCCTTTAATCCCAGCAAAGGCAGACAGGATCTCTGTGAGTTTGAGGCCAGCCTGGTCTACAAAGCTAGTTCCAGGACAGGCTCCAAAGCTACACAGAGAAACCCTGTCTCCAAAAACCAAAAACCAAACAAACAAACAAAAAGGTTTGTGAGACTGTTTGTGTAGGCTAATGATTCTTAGTTTTCTTGACCTTTATTTAGAGGAAGGTCATGTTATATCCTGTTTTGTTTGTTTTTTTGTTGTGTGTGTTTCTGTAATATAATTTTATTAAAACATGTACAGAATAATGCAAAGAGTAAGAGATTGGTGTAATAAACTCAGTGTACTGGGCACTAGCTTGAAGAGTTATCAACTTGCTGGGCATGGTTGTGCACACCTGTAATCCTAGTACTTGTGAAGCAGAGGCAGAGGCAGGAGGATTGCTGCAGCCTTAAGCTGGCCTGATCTATGTAGTAAGGCCAAGTATGCATGCCTCAAGTATACATCAATTCAGGATACTTTTAAGGTAAGTGCTTAGTGTATCAATGGAGTTGTATAGATTCCTGGAGATTATCTAGCACTAGCCTCCTACTTAAAGAAAAGCAAGATCTTAATCCAGCTATAATGTCAATTGCTTTATATATGGGAATGTCAGTTTTTTGGGTGTAGTCAGCTTCATTATTGAATAGCATTGTTTACAAATTAGTATGCCAAGAGACCCTGGTTGACAGACTTTAATTGCTTTCATCAGGAGGCTTCTGTTGTGTTGGAGATAATAAATGTAGCATTCTTATTAACTTACAAAGTTAATTTCAAATGGCATGTAAAAACTTACCGGTGAAACACTAACAAACATTGTATATATTTTTTTAAAGATTTATGTGTATGAGTGTTTTCTCTGAATGTTTAAATGTATACCATGTACCTTTGTATACCTTTGGAGATCAGAACAGGGCATCAGATCCCCTGGACCTGGAGTTACAGGTGTTTGCAAGCCACTGTGTGGATGCTGGGAATTGAATCCAGGTCCTCTGTAAGAGCAGCCAGTGCTCATACCCACTGAGCTTTCTCTGCAGCCCCAGCACGGCCTATCTTAAGGGAAACTTCGGGTGTCACTGGCTGGCTACTTTTGATTTAAAACTTTTAACCACATGAGGGGGTTTATAGCTGTTGATGCTAAAGTAGGAGTCCATAAAACAAAACCTACTATTTATAGTGGACATACTACCTTTTACTTCTCCATTCAGCATATCCAATAGATTTTATATTAAAACCTGAGCCTGGAGTGACGGTGCATGCCTGTAGTAATCCCAGCAGTTGGGCAGCAGAGGCAGGATTCCAAGGTCAGGCCACCCTGGGCTGCAGTAGTGAGACTCTGTCTCACACTTAACAACAACAAAAATCTGTAAATAAATTGCCAGTTGAGATTATTTCATTAAGAATACTACACTGTAGTGTCTGTATGATAAAGTAAGTCTGAATTACAGTTACACTGCTAAAGTTCCAATAATAGCCGAGGTTATTGTTAATTGATTTCTTTTTTATTGGTGGTTTTGAATAGAGTATTGTCTTCTGAGATCATCTTGATGAGCCCTGAATTTCTCTAAGATGTTCAGGTCACTTATACCTTATGGTGTTATCACAATGAGAATTGTATATGGAGCATATTTGTTAATTTTTTTTCAAAACAACTGGTTGTATTTTATGTTTAAGCATCTCCTTGCTTTTGATAGACAATGAGAATTGAATGTATTTATTCTTATTTCAAGCTCAAAACTAGAATGTAATGTTTCTCTTCTTGACTTCTGTTCTGTTAGAGCAGGTTGTTGCCCTGGATGCCCAAAATATCGTAGCTGTTTCATGTGGAGAAGCTCATACAGTAGCACTTAATGACAAGGGCCAGATGTTTGCTTGGGGTCTTGACTCTGATGGACAGCTTGGCCTACTAGGATCAGAGGAATGTATCAGAGTACCCAGGTAACAAAGGTGACCACAAAGAGGTCCTTAAGCTTTTATAATAAATTTGTTTATCTAAATCATTTTGCTTATGGTGAGCACTCTGCTTACTGTGAGCATGTAAGTATTGTTGCCTAATTATTTCTCCCCTTTGAATCTTCTAAGAATTTACTAAGTTGGTTCTTGTTATTGATTTGGGTTGAGGTATTTGGTTGACTGTTTTCTATATAGCTGATATTTTCCATAGTGGATAAAATTTGTTTGTAAGGAAAAGAGGTAGGATGGCGGGTATGGTCGCACATGTCTTCAGTCCCAGCTCTTGGGAGGCAGAGACAGGTGGATCTCTGTGAACTGGAGACCAGCCTGGTCTACAGAGTGAGTTCCAGGACAGCCAAGGCTACACATAGAAAAGTCTGTCTCGGAAAAAAGAAAAAGAAAAGTAGGAATTGTTTTCTTCCAGAATGGGATAGACTGATTTAAGCTACTGGTTCCACTCTGTTAAGTGTCCGAGCTATTGAAATATTGATTAAATACTGATTGATTGCTTGGCATGGTGGCACACACCTTTAATCCCAGCACTCAGGTAGAGGCAGACGGATCTCTTGAGTTGGAGGATAGCCTGGTCTACCCAGCAAGTTTCAGGACAGCCAGGGCTACATAGAGAAGCCCTGTCTCAAAAACAAACAAACAAACAAACAAAAATATCTATTGGTTGCATGTTTCTCTGACCCCTTTTTTTAAGGCTTTGTTGATTTTTGTTTGTTTGTTTATTTTATTGTAGACGTCCATTAGAAATGGATACCCCCCCACCCCACTCACCCACCCAATACTGGGACTTAAGATACACACCACTATTCCCAGCTCTTGTTTTAGATCTTGGAGAGAGCATTTAGCTTTTATCTAGTATGTTATTAACTTCTTGCTTTTTTTGTTAAGATTTTCTTTTTTTATGTGTGAATGTTTTGCCTGTATGTATATATGTGTATGTACCACATGAGTGCCCTGAGAGGCAAAAGAGGGCATTAGATCTTATGGAACTAGAGCAGTGGTTCTCAACCTTCCTAATGCTGCAACCCTTTAATACAATTTCTTATGTCATGGTGACCCCCAACCTTAAAAAATTATTTCATTGCTACTTCTTAACTGTAATTTTGCTGTTATGAATCATAATGTAAATGTCCGATATGCAGGGTATCTGATATACAGCCCCTGTGAAAGGGCCACTTGACCCCCAAAGGGGTTGCGACCCATAGGTTGAGAGCCACTGAACGAGAGCAACATGTGGGCTGACACATGTGGGTGCTGAAAAAAACAAATATGGATCTTTTGCAAGAGCAGCAAGTGCTCTTAATCACTGAGTCATCTCTCCAGCCCCCTAGTTGTTGGCTTTTTCTATAACATCTTTATTATGTAGAGATGTGCTCCTTTTATACCTATTTCTTCAGCCTCTAGTTGTTTATGTTGTGTCCTTATTTGTTACTATTATCAGAGTAGATGAATTCATTTCTCTTGAGTTTTTTGAAATAATGTGAGAATCAGTATTAGTTCTGTGTTTTTTTTTGTTTTTTGTTTTTTTGGTTTGGTTTTTTTTTTTTTTTTTTTTTTTTTTTTGGTTTTTTGAGACAGGGTTTCTCTGTGTAGCTTTGGTGCCTGTCCTGGAACTCACTCTATAGATGATTCTGGCCTCGCTCCACCTCCTGAGTGCTGGGATTAGAGGTGTGCACCACCACTGCCCGGCCAGTATCAGTTCTTTAGATGTTATTAGGCTTGAGCCATCATCAGGTCCTTGCTTTCTTTGATGGACACATTGGTACTGAGTCTGTCTTACTCCTTGTTGCTGGTCTGTTGAGTTTTCTGTTTCTTCACGGTTCAGTTTTGTAAATGCTTATGTTCAGGAATTGGTCTGTTTCTTCTAGGTTATGGAGTTTGTTGGTAGAGAGTTGGTAATAATCTCTAGTGATCCTTTATTTCTGTATCAGTTATAATGTCTCCCTTTTATCTCTGAGATTATTTAAAATGACTTTAGCATTTGTTTATTTTGCATGTATGTTCATATGTGAGTGTACATGTGCAACAGTTTGAATATGTGGAAATCAGAAAGCAACTTGCAGAAAGTAGTTGGTTCTCCATCATGTGGGTTTCAATAATTGAACTCAGCTTCGTCAGGCTCCGCAGTAAGTGCTCTGGTACTGAACCATCTACATGATAAGAAAGCAAGCCCATGACTGCTTTTTTAGTCTTGTCAGGGGGATGCCAATTTTCATCTGTTGAAGAACTTTTTTATACATTTAAAAAAAAATCTATTTCTTTATTTCTGCTGAGGTCTTTATTTTTCTTTCCATCTATTAATGCTGGATATCTTTAGGTTTGCTTTTTTTCCCCCTCCTTGGGTCTGTTGAGACAGGGTTCCTCTCTTGTAACTCACTGTGTACAGGCTGGCCTCGAACTCAGAGATCCACCTGACTCTGCCTCCCAAGTGCAGGGACTAAAGGTGTGCGCCGCCACTGCCTGGCTTGTTTTTGCTCTTCTTTGTCTTTGGGATAAGAATGAGTGTTGAGATTTTCTGTCTTGTAATGTAGGTGCTGATTGCTGAAAACTTCTCAGTACCGCTTTTGCTGTAGCCCATAGGTTGGCTATATGGTGTCTTCATTTCCCCTTTTTTCAAGAAGTTTTTCCTCTGTGACCCATTTGGCTATTTAAAGCTAAGCTGTTTCAGTTCTGTGTTACTGTGTAGTCTCCAGTTGTTTCTTGTTACTTACTGACTGCCAGTTTTATTATATTGTGACTGAGAAAGACACTCAGTAAGATTCTGTTCTTTACATTTTTATTGAGGGGCTAGGGATGGAGCTCATTTGTTAGAGATTACTTGTTGCTAGCAACAATGCAGCCCAAATGTGATGGGCACACTCTTAAAATCCCCACACCGGGATGGAGGCCGAGGGTTCAGAAGGGCATCCTCGGCTTCATAACAAGTTTGAGGACAGCTTATAATAAGTGAGACTTTGTATCAGACAAAGAAAAAAGGGAGGAAATGTTACTGAGATTTGTTTAGTGGCCTGTTAAGACCTACCCTGGAGAATATTTCATAGCAGGTTCTGTAGTTGGTTTTAAGCCCATTTGGTCTTTTGACTGCTGATTCTTTGTCCACTTTGTCAACTACGGAAAGAGGGCATTAAAGTCCTCTGTTACTGTGTTGGAGTTGACGTCTACCTTAGGTCTAGAATACCAAGAATATTTTCCATATGTGGATGCTCTAATATTCTATACCTTATATTGAGAATTATTGTTTGTGGAATTGACCTCTTTAGCATTACATAATGCTTTTTTAAAAAGATTTATTTATTTAATATATATGAGTGCTCTATCTGCATGTACACCTTTACACACAGAAGAGAGCCACCATGTGGTTGCTGGGAATTGAACTCAGGACCTCTGAAAGAGCAGCCAGTGCTCTTAACTGCTGAGCATCTCTCCAGCCCTGTTTAAGTCCATTTTATCTGACAGGAGTATTGCTACTGTTTTCTTATAGTTCTGTTTGCATGGAGTACCTTATTCCATTGCTCTTCTTGTGTTTGTGTCCTTAGAGGTAAATTGAGTTTCTTAGAAGCAGCTTATATGATCTGGTTGTGGTGATCCACACCTTCATTCCCAGCAGTGAAGAGGCTGAACCAGAGGAATTGTCATTTGCAGGCTAGCTTGGGCTACAAAGTGAGTCTGTCTCAAACAAATCAAAAAAGAAGTAGCAGGTATTTGCTTTTGGATATTGTAATTTCACTTACTCTTTTGTTTACATAGCCCTGGCTGTCCTGAAACTATGTAGAGGAAACTGACCTGGAACTCGGATCTGCTTTCTTTTCCAGAGATTTCCACCAGGGCCACCTCAGTCGTGTCGTGGCCCCCCCCCCCCCCCGTGCGCCCCCCATGGTTTCTCTGTGTAGTCTTGGCTGTCTTGGAACTCGCTCTGTAGGCCGGGCTGACCTTGAACTTACAGACATCCCCCTGCCTCTGTCTGAAAGGCGTGTGCCACCACATGCCTGGCTTTAGTTGCTTATTTTTAATTGGACAGGAAGACAGGAAAACGTAGTGTTCTGTGAGAATGTAGTATTTTGAAATATTTTACTTGAACTTGAAAATTAATAACTGGAAAAGGCTTTTTTCCTGATGAGTAATTTAATGTGGTGAAAAGATCAATGTGTGATGTGGGTGGTATCCATAAGCGGTAACAGTAAATACTAACTTAAGCACAATTGTACATATCCATATATTTTTGTTTCTAGCTCTTTTGCATTTATTTTGCTATGGCATTCTGTCATGATTTTAAAAACTGAAGGTGCATTGGAACCTGCTGATTTGAAGCAGCGCAGCTCTCAGGTTCTATAGTTTAGAACATATATCCAGGGGGCTAGAGAGATGGCTCAGTGGTTAAGAGCACTTGTGGCTCTTCCAGAAGACTCAGGTTCAATTCCCGGCACCGACATGGCAGCTCACAGCTGTCTATAACTCCAGTTCCAGAAGATCCAACACTCTTACACAGACATACATGCAGGCAAAACACCAGTGCATATGAAAAAAAAATTAATTAAAAAAAGAATATGTCTACTAAATAAAAGTATTTTAAATACAATATGGATTTAGTGACTCACTTTTTTCCTGCTCACAATTTGATTCACCAAAGCTGCCTCATGAAAATCATAAGTATCAAAACTCTGTTCAGAAGTTTTGCTCCTGACTTTGAGTTGGCAGAATGAGGTCTGATGGCAATATCAGAAAAAGACAAATAAGAGAACTTCCTTCTTCCCTTTTTCTTGAAAGCATTCATTCAGAAAAGTAGTAGAAGGTTGTCAGGCAAAAGGGAAGTACAGTGAGTGCATCGCAGTTAGATAAGCTTAGAAGTGTGAAGACAGAATACAAGAGAGTAAAAAGATCCATCATTGATATCGTAATGGGAATGGACTGAATTTCCCTAGTTGAGAAGGGTACACTAGGGGGAGGAAATAGGGGCCACATCTGAGTTACGAGAACACCAGTTTTAGAATAATTAGTATTCCAAATAAACTGCCAAGTTTCACACTGTAGAGATTAAGAAAAGTATTGGATAATGGAAGAAAATGTTTAAATGATAGGAGCATCTTGAAGCATGGTGCACTTCACTTCTGTTCTGTCTTTTTGGTTTGTTTTTTTAGTTTTGTGTCCTGTCCCTGTCCTCCCATGTGCCCTTCCCCTCCGGCTGAGGACCTAACCCAGGGCCTTGCACTTGCTAGGCAAGTGCTCTACCACTGCGCTAAATCCCCAACCCCTATTTTGTCTTTTAAGGTGTTTTCTCAGCCCATCTTTTACTTTTTTTAAATGCTTGTATTCTGATTACTGGTTTTAACCTGAGGTTTTGATAATTAGTCTGACTGAAAAAGATAGTGCATCCTGAAAAGACAATTACGCACATAGTAAGTAGCCAGTGACTAGCACATAAGTAGCATACAAGATCCACTTGTTACACACAGGGAATTGATTCTGCTCTCCTTCTTTTCTAGAAATATTAAAAGTCTTTCGGATATCCAAATAGTACAGGTTGCATGTGGTTACTATCATTCACTTGCACTTTCTAAAGGTAAGCAATTGGCCTTTTGTTTTCTTCCTAAAGATGATTGCTCGGTGCTTTGAACAAAAAGGCCTCTAGCTTTCTTCTTTCTATAAGATTTGTCCTGATTCTGGATTCCTTTTCATTTCTATATGTATTTTAAATCAGCTGTTAGTTTCCATACATACAGAACTGCTAAAATATTGATTGAGATTGTGTTGTTTATAAATCCGTTTCAGAGTAATCTCTACAGTGTTAAGTTTTTTGCTCATGAACGTGACACTTCTCCATGTAATTCTCTAAGTTTTTCTTACTAGTTTTTTCATTTGTTTAAGATGGGGTCTCACTATGTAGCTCTTGCTGTTCTTGAACTCACTATGTAGACAGACCAGGCTGGCCTCCAACTCAGAGATCCGCCTGCCTCTGCCTCCTGGGTGCCAGGATTAAAGGCGTGCGCCACCGCCACCTGGC